>CM055093.1:0-200000 GCA_029204225.1 Diphasiastrum complanatum | reverse complement strand
TACATAGAGCATTATAAATACAGCCAAGTTACACAATTTTGTGAGTTTTAGTTAAACTTGTAATCTACATCGAACCTATTATTTGACATTCAGTACTCCATTGCCATCTAGCATGCATTGTAATATCCCTAGGGAAAGGAATACAATGTACTCTCTGGACGTAGAGATTTTGTATGGTTGTTTACCAACCATTCTTCATTTATTACCGTATCCTTCCATTTGGCATGTGGGGGTATGGCTAGTGTGCTTCCATGAATCATAAGTTCCTTGGATTAGTCCTTGTCTATATACATTCAATCAAGTTTGTTCTTCAATGTTGATGCTGTGAGGATTACACACATGTATACATTGTTTATTCTGCTAATATAAAATGGAAATAAAAGGCAAAGGAGGTTTGGAAGCAGTTTACATGTTTGACACCACCGTCAGCCCTGCCTATGAAGTTTCGCTTTTGGCTAGTGTCATGCCCAGTGAGACCTAGATTGGTGCTACGTATGTAGTCTCATGGATTTAGGGACATGCACTCGACTCTCTGACCTGCCCGTTTTTGGCCATGATAAATCGTGTTTCAAGCAACTAAATGATATTGTAGCTTGATATAATTGTGTACTGAATATCAACGATTTGTGTTTTGATGTTATCCTTCATCTGGGTGCGCAGGACATGATGATAGCAACATTTGACCCATGATGATAGCAACATCTCCTATTGACAAAAGCTCCTCTTAAGCACGTATAGACATCTAACCTTGAGCCAATTGGAATCACAAAAATGTTATCTAGCTTCCACACTGGGATGTCACACCAAAATATTAGCTACTACTTGAGTCCTGCAGGAGAAGCGAGTAGCATTCTAAATTGTGTCTATCCAAATGGGCGAATGCAACATCTTGTCCCTCACAAATCCTATCATGGAATGACCTTTATTAGCACCTTGGCACACTTAGCTTTATGCAAATGCTTTTTGCAAAACAGATTATTTTCCAGAAATTTGAATGGGCTCAACTCGTATAGCAGGCGAATGTGATGCGGGAACATGCCACTGGCAAGGAAGAATCAAGCTTATGCACACGAGAAGGGACAAGCTTCGCTTCAGCAACCACCACTTCTTCCCTACTACCTTATGTTCATGTTATGTTGCTCAAAAGTGCCAAAACCTCTCAAAGGGGTTGTGTCAACGAGATCCGGTGTCTTCCAGCTTAAAATATGTGGGTCACCTTCAACGTCAACTCTCTTTGCAACATTGTGGCAATTCTTGTCTTCTAGTCACATCTTGCTCTTTGTAGCACATTTGGTGCATATGGAGATGGCACACAGCCAACCGACCGCATGCCCCCATGCATGTATAGCTAGCTTGCACATGGCAACCCGCTTGCAAGATTGAATATCTGTTCTTCATTGAAAGGACCCTTGTTGCAAAAGCCTATTCTTGCTAGGTGGCATCTATTTAATGTAATACTTTCCCTGCAAGAGGGGTTGCTTCTTTTTAACATCTATGGAAACATGCTACCCCTTATCAGCTAAGCTATCACCATCGTTTACCTGTTGCATTTGATTGAATTGGCTCATGTCTTTCCTCTTTTTCTTTTTTAAAACGGTAAAATATTTCAATCTTATGAACTAGCCAATCATGTCTCAACATGTACAAACCAATGATTCTCCATTTCAAGTATATTTTCCCAAGTAAATCTTCAATGTTCAAAGCAATGGTTGTGTTCAAGCAAATTTTAAATGTAAATTGTTGGAGTCAAGTCAATGTATAGAGTTAGCATTCTCTTCAATGCCATGCATGTTGCATTTGAAGGCAATATAAAAAAAACAATATAAAATGTAGTCACTTCTTAATCCATTGATAGGAAAAGTAGCAGCAATAAAATGTAGTTTGAGACATAAGAGAACGTGTTTCTAGCTGATTGGTGAATCCATTAGAGTATATGTGTTGACATCATAATTGTATTATGGTTTGGGATTATAATGTCTTCCCACTTGAATTTAGTTTCTTGCTACCATGGTTACAATGTAGTTTAAATCTACCACTAATTGTAAGGTTGATGATGATTAACACAAAGTTTTATATTGATACATTGAAGAGAACAGCATGTTGAAAGGTAAATAATGTCAAAAGTAAAAGATCACAAGAAGTTAATTGTGGTTGGGATAAAGGCACCTCATCGAATGAAAAAGTAGATCAACATCTGTAGCTTCTCTTTCGAGCTCTTTTCACCATAGTGGCTCCCAAGCCAGCCAATATAGTTATTTGATGCTGTAGTTTTCTATCATCCTTCACTAGTGGCATTGAAAGCCTCAATGAAATTTTTTCTAATGTTTCAAGAGACTGGTCCATTATTGATCATGAAAACAAATCTCAATGTCAATTTCCTGCTGTCAGTGTTTCCTACCCAATCTGCATCTATATATAGTTAAGAGACTGGTGATCCGTATACATCATAAACTTACTATCATACAAGTAGTTTCTCCAGGTTTTAAGTGTATGGATTACTGCAAACAATTCTTTTTCCTGCGTAGTATAACGCAACTCAGGACCAGTAAATTTTTTGCTTACAAACGCTAGTGGCCTATCCATTTGTAATAGAACCGCTCCAATTTCTGTATAACATTTGAGTCACCGTAAAAAATTCAAATTTTTTTTGTAGCTTGGATGTACTCAGAAAGAGGACCATAAAATTCTTTCATGGATATTTTCACGAACAAATTATGGTGAGATTATAAAGAGACATTTGGAGGGTGAGAAATTTACAGTTGAAAACCATGGAAGTTTTCAAATTCAATGGCACGTTGCAGAGGATTTGAAAACATAAAATGTATATATAATATCTCTCATGGGGCAACATCTAAGGATCCATATCTTTATTGCATGAAGGATTGTTACAATATGAATTTGGGACAATCAAGGCCCAACACGAGAAGCATAAGATCCCAATATGAAAAGTGTTCTGCCAATTGCATTAAAAAATGTTCACATATGCACATTGCATGTTGAGGTTCGTATTATTGAGAAACTTATTTACCTGCATATTCTCCTAGCATGGAATCATAAACTGGAGTCTGTGGCTAAAGCAACAATTAGGAGGTTAGAAATAGTTCTGTCAAAGGCATGACTACATAAAGGGAATGTCACTATTGAAAAACGTGACAAACTCTCTGGAAAAAAAGGAAACAGTAAGTAATTGAGTGGAAAAGAGACAAGTGTGGAACAACTTAGACAAACTCATAGGTGTTATCAGGAAAGAAATCCTATCATCAGAAGATTTGAGGACTTTGCAAAATCATTGCACCACATTTGTAAAATCTGTATATGATTGTTAGGGAAAAGACAACGTTACACATTACATGTCACTAATCTATTTCATTATCTGGTACTTATCTCATTCATGCTTATATTTTTTTCTACTAATGTAATTGAATCAAAACTCTTGTTTGTAGCACATCTTTCTGCAACTTATTTTGCAAAGGAACATGAGAGCTTACGTATCTGGTCATCGCAAGGCATGGAAAAATCTCATTGGCAAGCAAGAGGAGCATTTCATAGAGCTACAAATCATGGAGGACACAATTCAAAAAATAAATATTTAGCTCAACTTTTTCAATGGTTTTACAGAAGAGCACAATTTTAGATATCAAGCTAAAAACTCGCCAAATGTTATGAGGGCATTCAAATTCATAACAAAAGAGAGATCCTTGTGATATATCAATAATCTATTACTGAAAATTGTTTAATAATCATCATTATCCTCTTCAAGATTCAGACGGATGGTATTGTCATGAAGGAATAATCTTGCATCATAAGAAATGGAAGAATCTCGAACATTAGAAGCCATGAAAAGAATACATAGTACCTTCAACATAAGAATGATTGAGTACTTTTTCTTGTCAAACCTGGACTTCTAATCAATGATGTAGATAATGATAATGAACCCTCACTATCATTCACAAAAGCATCATTCAAAGTACATCCTACTTTGAACACTTCCCATTCATCTCTCCCTTTTGACTTGAGATCTTCCTCACCAAGTCTCATGATAGAACCTTTTGATCTACTTTATTTATGAATACATATGACACCACTTGTTGCACACATGACTTTCTTGGACTCATCACATAAAGATGCAAAAGAAACTTTTTCTTCAATCATGCTCAAAGCACCATCTTTTTCCAAATGAGTAAATAAGTCATTAGCAACAACCATTTCCAAAAAAGAGTTTTCATCACCTCCATTGATGAAGTTAGATCTCTTCCATTTTTGCACTTGCCATGTAGTTCCATTGAAGAGCCACCAAGACTTGGAAATCTATGAGTAGAAAAGTTCAGACATGATACTAATTTAGCACCACATGACTCCATTTGACTAGTAGGTAGCACTAGTCCATCTTCAAGATCCAATGGATCCAAAACATTGATCATAGATTCACCAAAAGTTGCCAAGTTAGCACAACAATAACTATCTCAAGAAGCTCATTAGATCTCAACCTAGATCTAGCATAAGGAAGCTCTTTACACTTTGCATAAGATCTACCAATCTTATTGATGCTAGGAATTGACTTTTGAAAGTTTAGAGAACCACCAACATCCATTTCATTTCTCTTGTTGAACATAACAAATGCATCAAGCTTGTAAAGTCTACCTTGCCTATTGCCCCTAGCAATCAAGACATCTCCCTTAGTAATGAAGCAAATATCTCCAACAAACTTTGTCTTGTACCCTTTCTTTAACATTTGACCAACACTTAGCAAATTCCTTGAAAGTGAAGGAATGTAAAGAACACCATCAAGCCTTGCATTCCTATTAGTAGAAAGACAAATAGGAATTGAGGCAATACCTTTGTTCATACACTCACCACCATTTGGCATGTGAACCACTATCTTAATTCCAACATAAGAGATCAAAGAAGTAAAGAACTCCTTGTGACTAGTCATGTGTGAACTAGATCCACTATCTATCCACCATGAATCCTTGTCACTTCTACTTGACATTAGACTTGAAGAACACATCGTGAGAGAATCACAAGAATCTAGATCCTCATTAGAAGTACAAAAGTTGTTTTGCTTGCTACCTTCATTACTTTGCTTCTTATGACATTCATTTGCAAAATGATCTTTTATCTCACAATAAAAGCACTTGAACTCTGACTTTTCTTTCTTTCTAAAAGAAGTAGAAGAGGAGGAGGAAGAGTGATCATCATGATCCGAGTTACCACCTTTGGACCATTTCCCTTTGCCTTTACCTTTGCCTTTGACTTTGCCTTTTGTGAAGAAAGCCTCTTCACCTCCACCTTGCAAGGATGCACCATCAAGCTTTGATTGCAACCTATGTTCTTCAGCCAATAAGATTTCTTGCAGTCAAGCACACTTGGCAAGACTCTTTGAATGGCAAAACTTTGCACAAGGTTAACATGTTCATCTAGCAAACCATTCAACATAACCTGGATTATTTCACCATCTTTTATGCGTTCATCAATGCATGCTAGATCATCACTTAAGGACTTAACCGTCAAGACAAATGCATGAGCACTTTTTCCCTCCCTTTGTCTACTAGAAAATATTTGCCTCCTTAGGGTCAATACCCTAGATGTGGACTTTGATTCAAAGAGTTTCTTCAAGGCATTCCATGCCTCACTTGCACTTTGACACTTACCAACTTCCTTGAGAAGTTCATTGGTAACATTCATTTTAATGATACGAAGAGCCCTTTTAGCCTTCTTACCAAACCTTTGTTGCTCTTAAACTGTGGGTGGTCTCTCTTCAGTTCTCGCAACTATGTCCATGAGTTCATTCAACTCAAGTAAGGATTCCATCCTCACTTTCCAGGTAGAGTAGTTTGATGAACTCAACCTATCATTAGTTTCTAACATGATCCCACCATTGGAAGCCATGAATATAATGATTCTTCAACTTTTAGGCTCTGTCCTAATGCACCTAGAACTCACTTTCCTCTCAACAAATGATGGATAAGGAGATCTCAGAAGATCTAGGACCCTAAAACACTTCTATCTTGAACCTGGCTAGTTTCCAAGCATAGAAAGGAAGATTGAAACACATGCAACACTTTGCACACACTAAGAATCGATTACAAACTCAAACCAACCTGAACACACTCTTGCTTAAGCTCTCAAACTTTTCAGCAAGTGACCAAATCAAGTTGTGGTGTGAAGAGTTACTTGCATTCTTAGAAAATACACAAGACTAGGTTGCCAAGAATACCTAGAATTGAACAAACTTAATTAACATATGATCAACACACAAAGATATTGATTCAACCTATAAAACCACATGTAAACCACACTTCTAAAAGTCTATAAACTCCATCAAGTGATAAATACAAGCTTTAGAGGTGAATCAAAGAGCACACTTAGTGAATCATAAGACTAGCTTCACTAGCTTGTCAAATCTTGATGTTTAGATGTAGATCTAAGATCACTTCAAATGAGAATGTTCCTCAACCTGATAAGAACCTGAAAACACATTTGCATAATGGTTAAAACCTTCCAGCAAATGCTCCAATCAAATTACATAAGGAGAGTTACTTACATGCTCAACAAAGTACACCAAAATTTATGCAAAAGATTGTTGACAATCTGTCCACCCAAAAGAGGATCTTTCATCCAAGTGAGAGCTTTGCTCAGCCTTTGGAGAAATACAAAATCACTCAAAGAGTATTTGTCATCCACTTAAGGAGAAGGTTCATCCACTTAAGGAGAGTGTTCATCCACACAGGAGAGTGTTCATCCACAAAAGTGGAGATTGTCAACAATAGATTGAATAGAACATTGTTAGTATTGAATATGCACAAGCCTCACAATTAATAAATGATTAGGTGTTATGATCTGATCCGAAATCTTCTTAGAATTTAAGGGGCCAATATGGCACGGATCTGCCCTGGTACCCGACGCTAAAGCTTGAGCTGTAACTTCTTGTATGCTGTGTTTGGTTAAGGGCCTGGAATAGTCCTAATATGGTAGACCGACCCTCCAGTACTCTCTGGTTGTGTCTGATCTTGGATGTCGGATGCTTATGCTGTTTATTTTAATATGTCTGAGTTTTCTTGCTCCCTTTGAATTCCGCACCTTGGATGAAATGAAGGCGAATGCTATATTAATTTTAAGAACGTAAATCAGTAGTACCTGACTACAATCCTCTGGAGGATTGTAGGAGTGTTTCAGCTGGCAGTGCCCAGCGAATGCATCTGAACTCCATCCGAATCTTGAAAGAGAGTCGCGAATGTTTCGTGAATTTTCTTCTCACGATTCTCATCATTCGTATCGGATCACCGCTCGACTCCCAACAGTGGTATCAGAGCACCGCTTGACTCCCAACAGTGGTATCAGAGCCACCCTGTCATATTTTGACATAGCCGTGAAGCTAGCAGATCCAGGAGGCCAAGCATTCAGACAATCAACCAAATGACAAGAAAAATAGACTTCAAGAAGCAATGGCTTCAATCAGCAGCATGCAGAACAAGATCTGCACTATACTTAATTCTTCAGGATCTAACTTTCTAGCCTAGAAAGTTAAGACATCTTTGATACTCAAGGGCGAAGGACTCTTCCCCTGGGTGGATAGCACAGAAGAAATGCCTATGACTACAGGCGAGGAGCTACGCGAATGGAGGGAGAAAAACGACAAGGCAGTAGCCTTGCTATCATCTGTCATCGAAGATAGCCTTACACTTGACCTGGCTACACTCTCCAAAGCTAAGGAGATGTGGGATGCACTACTCACAAGATTTCAGATGAAATCAAGAAGTCATATTATGATGCTGGAAGATCAGCTGACGAATCTGCAGTGGGATGGAAAAGACCTCACCTCTTTCGTGAGAAAGATGAAGGATCTGTTTCTATCACTACACAACTCAGGAGTAGAGAATGCAGTATCAGCTACGAAGCAGCTCACATATCTGCTGAGAGCTTACCCAGATCTTTCCAGATGACACGAACCCTGCTCGTGAAAGATCCTACCATGAACCTTGAAAAGGCGATTGTCGAGATTCGAGAGGAAGTCGAGGCCAGAGATCGTCTTGATCACAAAGATGGTTCTGACCAGACACTCTACGAAAACAGAGAAAAATCAAAGAAACAGTTCAAGCCTCAGAGGGAGTCGAATCAGAGGCAGGATTGTGACCAACAAGCAAAGGGGACCAGCAAAAGCAACTGGAAGACCAAAGGGAGGTCAAAACGACAAGATGCCGACAAGAAGACCTGCATGGGATGCAGAAGAGACGGGCATATAGTAGATACCTGCTAGCTCAATCACAAGATTGAGTGTATCCATTGCGATAAGAAGGGTCATGCACCCATGGATTGCCGCCAGAACCCAAGAAACAGATCAGCACAGAACAGACAGGTGAACGATAATAGTTCTTGCTATGTTGAGGAGCCCGAGAGCTCGAAGATGGGCGAAGAAAGAATGAACAAAATTTTTTGACCGCCTACATATGTGAAGATGTGTGTGCAACATCAACGTCTGCCAGACACGAACATTGTGAAAACAGTGAGGGATGTCAAATTCGACGAGAGCAGGACAATGGCCAATGAAGACCCTGTTAGCTATGAAGTTCTGGAAAGACAGTACTATGACCTGCCGCCAACGTCATAGGGAGTAGAGGACAAACACAAAAATAGAGATTTTTGAGTCGTCTTCCATTCGAGCAATGAATCAGACGAAGAAAGATTCGAGAGGCAACTTGCCGCCACAGTTCCTATAAACCAAGATGGTTCCGGACCGAGCAGATCAGACAAGGGCAAAGGCATAGCTGTTCCAGGAGGATCTCCCAGAAGGTCAACAAGATTTGTGCCAAGCAGCTCAGCTTTCACATCAGAAGAATTTCGTGGGTTCAGTGGCGAATCACAGACATTCGAGGAGGCGATGAAAGGTCTAGAAAAGGATAAATGGATCCAAGCCATGAACGAAGAGATGGAGTCCATGAGGAAGAACCAAATATGGACGTTGGAGCCATAACCTCATAAGTGCAAGACTGTCAAATGCAAATGGGTTTTCAAACTCAAATATGGACCAGACGGGAGTGTGACGAAATACAAGGCAAGATTGGTAGCGAAGGGTTTCTCTCAAAGATACGGTATTGACTATTCTGAAACCTTCTCTCCTATCGTCAAACATTCATCCCTACGTCTGTTGTTTGCATATGCAGTAGGACGAGAAGACAACCTTCTTGCATGGCGAATTAGACGAAGAGGTCTACATGGATCGACCCCATGATTTGTCTCAAATTCACTTCTTGAATATGTATGCAGAATGCATAGAAGCATCTACGGTCTGAAGCAATCAACCCGACAATGGTACAAGAAGAAGGATCACGCCCTGAAATCATTGGGATTCAAGCCTCTGTTGGCTGACTCCAATGTGTATATCAGAGCTACATATGGGAAGATCATCATAGTGGCTGTATATGTGGATGACACTCTGATACTTTGCAGGAGTGAGCAGCTAATTGCTGAAGTAAAGACAGACATCTCGAAGCATTTCGAGATAGTGGATCTGGGAGAAGCCAGGTGTTACCTAGGCTTACAAATTGAAAGGGACTATGAGGGAGACAATTTATACCTTCACTAGTCCAGATACACCCAGAAGATCCTAGAGGACGTTGAACTTTAAAGGAGCGAACACTCCAATGCTCGCAGGAACGGTGCTAACAAATGACGACTGTCCAAAGACTGAGGAAGAACTGAGAACAGATGCAGCTCAGAAGGCTGAATCCAGGCTCGACAAAGGGCTCTTTGAGAGGCCAAGGAGCAGTCTCGAGATCATAAAGCTACCATGCTTTGAGAGGGAGCTGAAGAAACAAAGTGTTTTTGATTACAAAGCCTTGCTAGCTTTCAGTCTTTCACTCAACGAAGATGTTCGCGAAGAAAAACACAAGAAGAACTCTGATGCTAGTAACCAATCAAGACGAACACGGACAGAAGCTCTGCCTGCGTGCGAGAAGATAATTCTGTCTAGGATCAGAAGATCCAATTGTCCGCTAGTGAAGCGAGACTACTACTCGTGAGAGAGCCATGCTTCTCTCACGCCAACACATTGCGTGGATTCGCATGTAGTGCCCTGAAGAAATCAGAGAAAATCAATATAGATTATTTTTCTGGTTGTGTCTAATCTTGGATGTCGAATGCTTATGCTGTTTATTTTAATATGTCTAAGTTTTCTTGTTCCCTTTGAATTCCGCACCTTGGTTGGAATGAAGTCGAATGCTATATTAATTTTAAGAACGTAGATCAGTAGTACCTGACTACAATCCTCTGGAGGATTGTAGGAGTGTTTCAGCTGGCAGTGCCCAGCGAACGCATCTGAACTCCATCCGAATCTCGAAAGAGAGTCGCGAATGTTTCGTGAATTTTCTTCTCACGATTCTCATCATTCGTATCGGAGCACCGCTCGACTCCCAACAGTGGTATTAGAGCACCGCTCGACCCCCAACAGTAATTTACTTGTGGAGAATTTAATTTATCTAGTGGATGTTATTCTACTACAGTTTATGGTCTGCAGATGCTTGAGTACAATTCTTCATTTGATTGGATCTCCAGCTATCATGGGAGACAGACAAGTCTATCAAGATGAATGAATGCTATTTTCTTGCATTTGGTGCTAGGAATAGGAGCATTTAACTCAAAACAGTATCTGGGATGCTCAAAGTTGAGTTTTAACCGTTCTATATCTTAATGATTCTCCTAGATATTCTAGTTGAATGAATTATCATATCTTAGAATTGGATTCTAAGGATAGTTGTACTTGGAAATTTTTATGAATTGTCTGCCAATTTCTTTAACTTTAATCTCCTAAGTTAGGGAATATTTCACTCAGTGGTTCATGTAAGTGTTTTACATGAAGGTGATGTTAGTAACTTGTGTTGAGTGTAACCTTGTTGAGGAAATATATCTCTTAGTGTACTTTTCAAACCAGAGTTTGTACTCCAAAATAGAGATTAACGATTGGAAATAGGTTTATCTCTAAGTACTTGTTTGATATGGAAGTCAGACTAAGGATAATGATTTTTCTTGGTTAATATTGGAAGTTAAAGGAACTGTTCTTGTAATTCTATCCTGTCTTGAAGAGCTTCTAAAGATAGAAGCAGTTTAAGGAGGGAAGAATGTTATGGCCATATTTGGTTAAGGACCTGGAATAGTCCTAATATGGTAGACCGACCCTCCAGTACTCGAGATTATTGGTCACGCCATGATTTAATTCCATGTCAAGGCCTGTTTGTGACTAATTACCTTGAGAGGACCCAGACACTCTAATTGAGACATATGGAGTATTGCATGTCTGTGTGATGAATATAGGCAGGAGGACTGCATGAAGAGGTGTGATCTATTTATAGTTGACCTGCATGGGGGTTGCATGGTTTCATGCACAAGACTCTACTCTCTATATATTGGATTACGTGCAACAAAGATTTCTTTCTTTGTAACTTTTTCTTGTATACTATCTTCCTTGTGTTGTATATTTTGTGTAATTAAACACAAATATGTGTCTTAGTGATTTATGATCGTGAGAGAGTGAGAGAGGAAGAGAAGGATGTGTGTGGGAGACAAAGAGAGCAAGAAAAATATAGATAGACGAGTTCGATTTAATGTTATGTTCTTTGTAGATTTTAGGGTTTAGATTTTAAGCACTCTTATGTGTAACATGAACCTTCTTTATTTTCACACATAGTATTATCATGACACTTTCATCTTTTTTTGGAGGCTTGAATATTATCACATGTGCATGATGAGAGATATATAGATAGAGAAAGAAAAAGATTAAGTTAATGTCAAACTATTCACTATCTTGATGCAACAATGAGAAGTCAAGATCTTTGAGGAATACTCTTTATGAGAGGAAATATTTCGATCTCTATACTAGTAAACATACACTAGGAGGGCAATTCATGTCAAAAGAAAAAGTTCATCTTCAAAGGATAGAGCTAGTCAACACCTAACATGTAGTCAAGTGGTTGCCCCTCATCATGAACTTACTCCTAGGTAGCAATAGCGATGAGAGGCCCCATCACTACTTAGTGGAGAGAGAGTTGTAGACTGCAACTCGAGGGAGAGAGAAATTTTGCAACAAGAGCAAGATTTTCAACTAAAAAAGCAAATTCCACAAGTAGTCTTTGGAAAACAACATGGCTGTCATTGAAGAAATTTTATGAGTCTCGCAATTCATTTTTGACCAATTGATCAGAGAACTTCTTTGCCACCATCATCATCTCCTCTTCTGCCTCCTACTTATAATTATGAAGTTGTCTTATAGTGCTTTATTCAATAAATATACTTTGTACTTTTGTAACTTATCCCCAAAGGTTCACCAATTAAGGCCGAAATTATATCCTAAACGAAAAATCTTGTATGTGGTTAATTGTTACTTACTACAAGATAACAAGGTGATGTGGGAGGTCATCTTGCTATGCATGTTAGAAAATGAAAAACAAAAAAAATCGTAGTTATAAAGGTTAGAAAAAAACAAGACATTTGTTAAATTGGAACTCACCTAGAAGAGACAATCTAGCTCAAAGAAGACAATCAAGATAACTTATCCTTATTACAACAAATCTTAGGACAATATAAAATATAATTCTCAACTGAGAACACCTACCTTGATATTTAACACAAGAAAGGCATGGGGATTGGAGTACAACTAGGTCTACCTTTACAATACATGAGTTAGAAAAATCACTCAAAGTACCACCAAAGACAAAGAAAAAGATACAAAATCAAAAGAGAAGAAGAAAAAGATGTAGATTTGTTGTAACCACCACTTTTGTGCATGCAAGAAAAGGACAAAGTCTTGTGCTTGTAAGTTGTGATGAGGTGACGTTTTCTCTTTTCTCTTCAAAGTAATCAAAGCAATAACTATGATTCCTCCCTTTTGTTGGTGTATGCTTTGAATAGTGCATTCAATGGTTCACCAATGACGGCCAACCTCTTATGTGTCACGTGATGTCAGTTTTTTCCAATTTCTTTGTAACTTTTTTAACCGAGCGCAATATGAACACGAACGGAAGGTTCATCCAAATGAAAACCGCAACAACAAGTTTCAAAAGTGACATTATGTATTAGATAATGGGCCCATTATCTTACGTTATTAGCAGGGGTGGCGCATTCTGGATAATTAAGGAGCTTATTTTTAACAGAGAATCAGCCACCCCTGCCAATAAAGTGGAGAAAGGGGATGTTTGTTGCGGCCCGTCAAGACTTTGAGTTTGATTAGTTATTGGAGTCAAAAAGTTGACAATGTCATGTCGATAATAAGCTGACAATGTCATGTTGATATGCTTTTAAGAATATCCTCCTTTTTTGTTTTTATTTTAGAGAGAATCCTGTTCAAGTCAGCCTTGGAAAGGGAAAATGTCTATTCTTTTTTTTTTTCTATTTTAATTTAGAAATACTTTTTTTAATTGAAAACAATTCATCTCTTTTATTTTAAAAAATTAAATTAATCAATTAATAAATAGTAAATGCTTTTGAGCTTATGTTGGGGTTCTTCCTGAACGAAAACTGAAGGGATCTTTCTGCTGACGTGGATAAATCTTAACCGTTGGATTGCGTTATTCATTTTTCCTCTGTACACCGAGGACAGTGGTAGGGAATCTCCGTGGTTACGTGGAATGATCTCAACCGTTGGCTTTGTTGCTTCTTTCTGAAGGCATCTTCGTGGTGACGTGGAATGATCTCAGCCGTTGAATTTGTAGTTCTTTCTCTATCAACTCAATCATATATATCGATGTTTTTTCTTACAAAACCTAACCCTAAAGGGGCTAGTCCTAGAACACTGCTTACCCCATGTGAGTGAAATTCTTAAGAAAGCAGCCCTGGAAACCCTAACCCTGACAGTAATCTCGTGCGAATACGATTGCGATTTGAGGGTCACGAACGCGCTTTGAACCATGACCCGTTCCCAGTGCTTTTTCGGCCACCAGTTTTAGGGTTAGGGTTTAAAAGCTTAAACGACGACGTGGCACCAATCAGCGCCCACGAATCTCCGTTTTCCTCGGCAGCGTAAACTCTCTCTCTCTCTCTCTCTCTCTCTCTCTCTCTCTCTCTCGTCTCGGTCTCTCACACAGTGCACTGCTTCTTAAGAAGGAAAGAGGAGATCGTTCTCGATCATTGTTTCTGGCTCGACAAGCTTTCTTCCTCTTCCATTTCCAGGAATAGATCTATCTCTGTTACAAGCAAAACTGAGCGGAAAAATAGTAGTGAAAAAAAATTATTGCGTTTTGTAGATCTCATCAAAGTATTGTTTCAAGATCTGCCTCTTTGTGGCTGCAAAGCGGCAGTAATCTGCTCGTTTTTGGTGTTTCAGTGCCATTATCTGACAATCAAGAAGCATTATCTGAAAAAGAATTGTCTGATAATCAAGAAACAATATCTGACAATCATGGCGCAGGCCATCAGTCAGATGCCGGGATTCCTTTCTCTTTGTGAACAGACAGAACTATCCAGTTTGAGATCAAGCAATAAAGGATTGTTGTCTTTGAGCAATGGAAATGGCAGATGCTCAATTCTGAGGCAGAGCTTCTGTGTGCAAGTAAACAGGCTGGTTGCCAGTGGGATCGAAAGAAAGGTGAAGAACTCGAACAGGAGTAAGGCAAGCTTAAACGCTAAAGATATGAACAAGCTTAATTTGGTTGCAGAGTATAGAAAAGGAACTAATGCTGAGGCTGGGGTTCTGGACGTGGCAGAGGCTAGCTTCATTGAAGAGCTTGAAAGTAATGTAGGATTAAGAAACGACGCAGCTACGGGCTTTACAAGCAACGGTAGTTCGCGTTTCTCAACGGTAGCACCTGAGCAGAATAATAAGAACCATGGCTCAGAGAATGGAGGTGCGCTGCCAGGGATTGAGGTCGATAGTGTGACAGAGGCAGAACTGAAGGAAAATGGCTTTCGCAGCACTCGCAGGACAAAGCTTGTCTGCACGATCGGACCAAAAACTTGCAGTTTCGAGCAACTCGAAGCCCTGGCAATTGGCGGCATGAATGTTGCCAGAATCAATATGTGTCATGGAACACAAGAATGGCATCGTGAAGTAATAAGGAAAGTTCGACGTTTGAACGAGGAAAAGGGTTACTCTGTTGCATTAATGATGGACACGGAGGGGAGCGAGATCCACATGGGAGACCTTGGCGGCGCTAGTTCAGTGAAAGCAGAGGTTAGGAATTATTTTTCCCTCTGAAATTATGGTACTGGTGGGCATTTCTTGATTGCATTTCAACATATGTAAATTTGAGGTGAAGGAAATGAATTTCTGTTTACATGCAGTCTATCATCTCTTCCTCATCAGCTTCGTTTATTTTCAATCTTATGGCTGTGAGAGATATCATCTTATGTTTAACAGGCTTAACAGCTAAAGGTTTTCCTTAGATTGTCTTTCTCTTACTTACAGCTAACTTGCCAGCTATACGATTCTTGTTTGTAGGATGGTGAGGATTGGATCTTTACTGTTCGAAAGTTTGATGAATCGACCCCGAATCACACCATTCAAGTAAACTATGAAGGTTTTTCAGAGGGTGCGTATTTTTCAAATACGAATTTCTATAAAAACAGTAGATAACTTTCATTGTGCCGATACAGTTAGTAGTATCTGACAAAAATAGGGTCCCTGTATTGTTTTAAAAAATTTCGGAACATCATTATCAGATCCCACATAAAATTTACTGCTATTTGACACCCATTTGAAAGAAAATAAAAAACAAAACGTTCCGGGCCAAAAACCTGGAACTTGTTCTGGAACGGGCATTGCAACTCTGACATTGTGTACATATGTTATATTTGACCCACACCTATTATTGGATGTTAATGACCCAAGTTGGAATTTTCGTAGCATTTGTTCCAGGCTACACATAGTGGAGTTGACAATTTTGTACTTTATGGGTGAGCTTAAAGTTGAAGATTGCTTTCCTCTTGTTGTTATGTTCGGGTACTTTACTAGACTTTACACAATATAGCAATCTTTGCTTCCTTTTTTGAATCCTCTTCTTGCAGTTTGAATTTTCATGTGCTTATATGTTGAAAAGCATGTATGTTCACATTGATTGCTGCTTATGTTTGCACACACATGCCATGTGTTGTGAAAACCACAGTATAGATTAGTTGTGTATGTTATAGGGGGGAGAGAGAGAGAGAGAGAGAGAGAGAGAGAGAGAGAGAGAGAGAGAGAGAGAGAGAGAGAGAGAGAGAGAGAGAGAGAGTTTTAATATCTTTTGATTTAACTAGGTGTATGCTAGCTATGAAAATAAAATCTCTATTAACATGCTAGTATCCATAGACTTGGGCTTTGCTACCTTTTTCTAATCACAGAATAACCTTGTTCCAAGTGTGATGCTGACTCCTAGTTTTTTCAAGGACAATGCAGAGTCAAATGGATTTATGTATCTAGTTCTCTGTATCCAATTACGCTACAAATTGAGCATGTTGCTAATCTTTTCAGATGTCAAAATTGGAGATGAGCTTGTTGTGGATGGCGGGATGGTGAGGTTCGAGGTGATTGATAAAATTGGGCCTGACGTGAAGTGCCGTTGTGTTGATCCTGGATTGTTGTTACCACGTGCTAATTTGACATTTTGGAGAGAAGGTCATGTTGTGCGAGAAAAGAATGCAATGCTTCCAACAATTTCTTCTAAGGTACTTAAGATCAATCGTTGGATTGTGATATTTAGCAAATTTGTTGTCTGTAGCGTAGAAGTTTTATCAAAACTAGCACTTACGGGCCTCAGGGTGTGGTCCTCATTTATTGAACAAGTTTGGAAGACCAAATTTTACTGGACAGAAATTTAGAATGAAGTTAAAGTATTTGGCTTTTCAGGAAAACAATGTGTGTTGCATGACATGTCCATCATTTCCTTGTTGGTAGGTTCCTATGATTGAGAAATGCATTTCCTATTGTTTTTCGACGGGGAAATATGTTTTCCAGTTTTTACACTTTCCAGCGTTGGAAAAGCAGGTGGTGCACATAAAGATGCTTGGTTGATACTAATTTCATGTCTTTATACCAAACACAGACAATGTGGGATATAAAGATTACCACATAAGAGATGCAAATTAGACATGTAGCGGACATTGCCACCGACATACATAATGCACCAGCAGGCAGTCGGTTGCATGAGACCCAGAGGCACTTCTGACTATTCTTTCCACATTTCTGGTATTTTGATGTCATATATAGCTTGCCCAATCCCTTGAGTGGTTTTTATTCAAGAGACGTGTCTACATTTTCATTCTGGGGAAATACATCTCCAAGTCCATGTCTCCCCAAAGTAGAGAAATGCCCCAGAAACATGTTCTTGGTAAACGTTATGGGGAAAGCACATGCAAAATTTCTCCATTTGGGGAAACATGTTCCTGCATTGTCTAACCTTTGTCAACCGTTATAATGCGAAAGCTGGACGTTATTGTCCAGCATTTCTTTTCTGCTTCGTGGTTTAAATCACTGTTTTCTCTTCATCTTTCTCATTTTCACGGTCTAATACTTTAAATATTCCAGATTGTTATAACTTTGCTTTATGATGCCACACTGCATATCTATGGTAAAATCCGAGGAGATGTAATTCTGACACTTTGGTTGTACTTGACTTTTTGCATTTCAGGATTGGATAGATATCGATTTTGGAATATCGGAAGGAGTGGACTTTATTGCAATATCTTTCGTGAAGACAGCTGATGTCATCAAGCATCTGAAAAGCTACATCTCTTCACGGTCATCTACTGGGTACAGACTAATACTTCTGTTGATATGTATTACAGCTGCGTTGACAAAATGCCATGTATGCCATGTCTGTCTGAATGGAATCTTCTTGTTGGTAAAGCGACACTTTTTATAGCATTGTCCACTTAACTTGTCAATCAGATTAATCAAAAAAATATCAGGAAAATTAATTGTTGGAAGAAACATGGAGTTATTTAAGGGCAATGCTTCCTGTTCAAATTGGTACTTTCACTTTCTAAAACATTTGATGTCCTGGATGCTTCTGAGGGAAACAGTGTCCCAAATTGATTCTATATATGTCACTATTCTTGTTTGTTTTCAACTTTTTTGTCATTTCTTATTGCTATGTCTCGTCTTGCATGGCAGTCTGAAGTTCAACCTTGAATCATATTACTCCTGACCTTGATACATCTTTTCACAACACGAACTTGTCTTAGATTCCTCAGAATCAGAAAACAAAAAGTCATTCTAGGTTGAAGGAAAAAAGGGTATGTGTTTGGTTGGCTCGAACAATGTGGAAAGGTAGCTTCATGTTTTTGGTTATAATAACTATGTTTCATTCATATCTACAGGTCAATTGGCGTGTTTGCTAAAATTGAGAGCTGCGACTCACTTAAGAATTTGGAGGAAATCATTAGCGTCTCAGATGGAGCCATGGTGGCCAGGGGAGACCTTGGAGCACAGATCCCCTTGGAGCAAGTTCCTTCAGTTCAAGAGAAAATTGTACACCTGTGCAGGCAACTGAACAAGCCAGTTATTGTTGCTTCTCAGCTGTTGGAATCAATGATTGAATATCCCACACCTACTAGAGCTGAGGTGAATATGCTACATCCTTATGTATTGAACGTACTATCTCTGAGGCACTGGAATTTGTAAGGTTTGCATGGATTGTCTGATCTGGGACTTGGCCCATGTTCTGATCTCACTAATTAGCTATCATTCTGTCATGTTTTTTGGGTATGTATTTCTTTCCATATCATCTAAGTCTTTAGACAGCATTGATACAATTGTTACAGTCAAGTACTCAATTATTGATGTGGGAAAAAGAGTCTCTAAATGTCAAACAATTGCATTGAAAGAAAGACTCTAATTGCACTGAAAAAAGTCAATTCGTCATGTCTGGATGCAAATTGACAACATAATCACTTAGGTACCGTCAATCCGTTTTTTTATTGACGAAGCAGAAGTTGGAATTCAAAAGATAGAAATGACACCTGGTTGTGCTCTGTGATACTTGATATCAGGGAGAAGCTTTTTTGGAGGCTTTTATTTTTATTAGAGTTCAGTGTCTTCTTCTATCTGGGCAAACGTAGGTGACTGGACGGGTAGAGGGAGAGTAGAAAGTCTTTTCATTGGAAAACATGTCATCTAATGTGTATAAGAAAATTTTCAAGTTTTACGTCTTTTTTCTCATTTGGCCTTCCCCATTCTTGTCAAAAAAATCTAAGTATTTATAGTAAAACGCGGAAGATTACAAACGGACTTCACCTAATCACTGTTAAAACCCGTGGTCATGCATGAGTACTTGCAGTACTTGAGGTTTTTCTGATTGTGAGTGAAACAAATTGACGACAATAACAACGATTCAGTTCATACTTCACATCAGATCTCTTATTGTGGCTGCAGGTGGCAGATGTATCCGAAGCTGTACGACAACGTGCAGATGCGTTAATGCTTTCAGGAGAGTCAGCTATGGGGCAGTATCCGGAGAAGGCCCTGAGTGTATTGCGAACTGTAAGTCTACGAATTGAGCGGTTATCTCGTGAGGAGAAGCAACATGAATCAACGCAGTTGGTAGAACTTTCTACAGCACTACCTGATCGTGTCTCTGAACAGATGTGCATTTCAGCTGCTCAAATGGGTGAGTTCATTTTGTCATGATGTATGATTTTTGCTGCCAGGCAGCCAGCAGCCTTTGGTACGAAGTTTTTTAGCGTGATCTAATTTCTGTTGTTTGTTTGGTGGATGCAGCTAACAAGCTTGGAGTAGACGCCATTTTTGTCTATACCAGGGATGGACACTTGGCTTCTCTTTTATCCCGTTGTCGTCCTGATTGCCCAATTTTCGCTTTTACAGAAAGCAAACATCTCAGGCGGCGTTTGAATCTGCAATGGGGCTTAATTCCCTTTAGACTGGATTTTTCGGATGATATGGAGAGCAATATTTTACGGACCTTTGCATTATTGAAGGCTAGGGGAATGATGAAATCAGGCGACCTTGTGGTAGCTGTATCTGACATGTCACAATCGATACAAATCAGGAAGATCTTGTGAATCGTTTCTCAAGATCTTGCTGCAGTCAAATACTAATGCACAGTGAATCAGCAAGTGACATACCGGGTGTTACATAAGCATTCAAATTTCTCTGCGTAAAATTTCTCCTGCAGAAAATGAAATTTTGACGATCTGATAACAACTTCACTAACAAATTCTTGTTGTTTGGGAATCCTTTCCCTGCATTTTTTCAGATACTTTTAAGATACCTCATACAACAAAAGCTTATCCAGATAGATGAGCAAGTGTTAGGCTATAGATGGTGTACTACATAATGCAATATGTTGCATGTAGTTTCGAGTCAACCTCCATAACCAATGACCATAAATTGCCTGTGCTGTTATGAGGTCACAGGACTAAACTCAAGTTGGTGTATATGAGATAGAATTTTTTTCTTGTACCCAAGTTTGGTTTCTGGCAAGGAAAGAATTTTAGTGAGTAGCTTGGTGGCTTGGCTGGCTTAGATTGATCAGCTAGCTTTACTTTCGCGGAAATCCTGCCGTGATAACCACGACTAAGTTGGATTAGGCACCTGTCCTATCTAACTATTTGTACTTGATATATTTTATTCAGGGAAGACTACATCCTTTTCTTTGAAATGTAAGGCTCATTTGATAGCTTCAAAGATGTGAAATGCATAGCAGATCCGGACTTTTGGCTTGGATTCACATGCATGCTTATTTTATATATAATTAACCAGTTGTACAAAATGACAGACATACATTTTATACAATTTAAAAGTGAGAAAGAACAGTGACATCCACAAGATAGCGTTTTATCTAAAATTGAAATCATTTCAAGCATCTAACCCATCAACATCAACACATTATATGCCAAGCCTGTGGAGCAGGGTCTGTAATTGTGGAGACAGCGTTTGGTAAAAAGCTTTATTTATGTTGAACCGTAGTCTTGTGGTTCTGCTCACCACCACCAGACATGCCAGAATGCCTATATATGTAGAATTGTGTACAACGCATTTAGCGCAATGAAAGCACATTTTTTCTTCTGATTCTAAAGATTCTCACATGAAGTGCCTGGTATGGCAAAAAAAGGTTTGTCTATTGAGGTGTAATCTAGACTTCCAATTACTTTTAGCAGAAACTATCCGATGATGTATGAAGGCTTTCATACTAGTAAGCTTAAGCTTGAAAATCAGCTTTCTAAATCTTAACTATTGTTTTCCATGGGGAATGACATTCCACAACTTCTTGTTGGATGTTGTGATAAATTGGTTCAATCAACTAGTCACTTTTAGCCACATGTACCCAGAACCTAAGAAAGAATAGCATCATTATGACTTTCATATTACGTTTTCCCTTGAACGTTTTCACATCCCCGCCCTTGTCTCCTTGTTTCGAACGATGTTTGATCGCTACATTTGAATCAATTTTTAAGCTAGATTATTTATGTTAAATGAGAATGGATGATGTGTGTGATTGTCTTGGAGCCAAACAACGAAGACCACTTCAGTGTACCCTAATCAATAGAGTTGAAATCCAAAGCTTGATCATCAAGATGATTTTATAATAGAAGAACTCACACAATGCTAAAATGTCTCATAATAGAATGTGTAATGTTTTGAAGGAAAGAGTTGCAAAGTAATAGAGATCTTAGATAATTCAATGCATTAGTTAACACCACATCAAAGGATCAACAAAATGTGGAAATTTTTTGTAGAGCTTATTTAGGGCACTAGAAGCAATAAAAAAGAATCCCTAACATTTTCTAGGTTTTAACCTATCTAGGGTGAGTAGGGTGTGTTGACATTCTGCGGGTTATAAAAATGTGAGACTAGCGACCTTTTTCATTGATGAAAGTGGTCAACGTGATAATCACTCATTTTCAGTTTTTAGGAGAACAATATAACCTTGTTGTGTTATTATTGTAATGATACATTTGAAGCATTTATTTTTGGTGTACTATAACCTTACAAAACAAGGAAATTTCTATTTCACTTGAAGCTTAATATAATCTAATTTTTCTAGTTGTCTGTTACAAGATTTCATATTGCACAATAGCAATATAAAAAATCTACACTTCTTGTTTGACTCACCAGATTCAATCATTATACCAAGAGAATAAAGAAAAATCTTGAGCTGAGTATGCCAAGACCTTGATACTACCTCCACGATCTTGATGATCTCTGCATGGCTATGTCATGCCCACGATTTTCCGTCATGTGCATATGGTCATAATTAATGGTTGGAGGCCTAAACTGATGATGGTGGATTTTATGGGTCTATCAGTGAGGCATAGGGAAACTGGATGTTGTGGCCCAGATAGGCTGCAGAGGTGTCCAGTGAGGTGTCAAAGTGCACTACTGGTGGTGCATGGGCCTTGGAGGGTATAAGTATACCCATTGGGTCTCACTAGTGTATGCTTGATTGTGGTGCTAGTAGCTACATGCTGTTGGTATGACTCCTTTGTCCCTTGTGAGAGATTGATCCATAGCTTGTGGGCTAGATCTGTAAGATGTAGGTTTGGTTGGGTTGGTTTGCCGATTCCCTTGTGTTGCTTTGTTGTGGCATCCTTGGCTAGTGCATCCTTGGTGAGGGGCATCCTTGGCTAGTACATCCTTGGTGAGGGGCTTTATATTGTATAAGAGATCAAAATGTGATCAAAAGATCATATGCCATGTGCATACATCTTTTGATGGAAATCTCCTTGGAATGCTAGCTATCCTTGATGGAGATTGATAAGTAGTAAGCATTCGGCTAGCCCGTTCATGCTAATGTATGGTTTTTTAGCCTAGATCACCCATTATGGTAAAGACTCGTACGATCTAGGTTTCAGAAAGTAGCGGATTTCCTACACGGTATGCAGGAAGTGCTACTAATAGCACGTTAGAATGTCCAGTGTGCCCAGGATAGGGACCGACATTATGCTAGTCTAAAAAGATCGCCTCGAGACTTTCGAGTGGGGGATTGGGTGTATTTGAATCCCGAAGGATTCTAGTGTAATGCATACCGGCAAGCATTACAAATTGTCCCCTACGTATAGAGGACCGTATCAGATCTTGAAAAAGATTTGTTCCTTAGCTTATCAGTTAGACCTCTCGGAGGGAACTCAAGTGCATCCGGTTTTTCACGTAAGCTGAATCAAGAAGAGTCTACGTGAAGGGAGCATCTTGGTTTTGGAGACCAATTGGATCTATTGGATGAATCATCGGGTGTGTCTCGACTTAACCCCGGAAAAATCTTGGATACAAGAACTAAATGATTGAGAAACGGTATAGTTACCAAGCATCTGGTTCGATGGAAGGGCCGCACAGACGATGATGATTCATGGGAACAAGAAGGGAGCTTAAGGAGGAACTTCCCTAGCTTTAAGTTTTGAGGACAGAACTTGAATAAGGGGGGAAGAATGTCATGCCCACGATTTGTCTCAGATAGCGTGTCCCTGTAGAGATCAATAAGCCTACAACCTGTAAGTTAATTATGATTATGAGGAGTTTGGGGCCCTCATGTGCATATGATCATAATTAATGGTTGGAGGCCTAAACTCATGATGGTGGATTTTATGGGTCTATCAGTGAGTCATAGGGGAACTGGATGATGTGGCCCAAATAGGCTGCAGAGGTGTCAAGTGAGGTGTCACAATGCACTACTAGTGGTGCATGGGCCTTGGAGGATATAAGTATACCCATTGGGCTCTCACTAGTGTATGCTTGATTGTGGTGCTAGTAGCTACATGCTGCTGGTATGATTCCTCTATCCCTTGTGAGAGATTGATCCATATCTTGGGGGCTAGATCCGTAAGATCTAGGTTTGGTTGGATTGGTTTGTCCACCATCAGGGCCGATTCCCTTGTGTTGCTTTGTTGTGGCTTGCTTGGCTAGCGCATCCTTGGTGAGGGGCTTTATAGCCAATCCTTTGTCTTCAAGGCATTTTTCACACATAGAGGAACTAAAATGGATTGATAAGTGTATGAGAGATGTCACTCTCTTCACCTTTCTTTCCTTTGCCAACAAACTTGAGCCTTGATGTCTCTATCTTGGACTTTAGAAGTCTTCTTGGAGTAGTCGGCCCTTCACTTTTATCTTGCACTTGACTTGGCTCCTCTCCATCAATAAGTTAAATAAGTTGTTGATCCAAAAGCACACCTTCAAGTTTGCAAGCCTTCCACTCATGAAAGATACATTTCCACTATCGAAATCTTCTTTTGTTATGTCCACATCCTGTATATAGGATTTGGCGTATTCCTACACTTGGATACACGATACTCTAGTACTCATGATTATTGGTTATGCCTTATTTTTCCAAACCAGGCCAAAAATGTAACTAATAACCTTGTGAGGACCCACTCACACATCTTATGACATGTGGAGCTAGTGCATGGGTTAGAACAACTATTGGCATGGTGTAGAGAATCAATAGTAATGAAAAGCATGTACGAGAATATTTTAGGCTTGCATGGGCACATGCATAGGTAAAGCAAGGGCTATATCCTCTCGTAGGAACTCGCCCTACTCCCATTCTAGATTGTGTGTTTACACCTACATCCTCTCCTATGGTACGATGATAATGTTGTTGGAAATTGATTAGTAGCTTCTTGTTGGTTGGGAGGTTTGGCTCCATTGTTATTTCTTTTGTGTGTCTTGTGAGCAGGATCTTGGAGGTGCTTCTCCTTACAATGGTATCTAGGCAAGGCTTACGAAGATCAAACAGATTGGAGATGTGAAGCTTTTCATTGACTCTTTGGTAGAAAGTTAATCCGTTTTCTATTCCTAGTGGTGAAAAAGCTTCCAACTGGGTGTTCTCTCAATATTTCCACTTGCATGTTGCTTAGTCGATCTATCAGATATTGGCTTTCTCCATAACACTACGCATCAAAAATAATTAAGAGATGATAGATATGATCAAGAAGGATCTCATGAATCAATTTGAGATGATGGATTGTGGGCATTTAGGACAACATACAACGCCATTCCAACTGGTTTATGGTCAAAATGTTGTAATGCCAATAGAATTTTTGGTACCATTATTATGGGTTGCCACCAAATCTCTACAGTTACACCATGAAGTACTACATAAACTTTGCGAGACATGCCTATTAGTTGTGCATGCACTTGCCGTTGAAAAAGCACATCGTCAATTGCATAATAAAAATCTTTGATTCGGAAATCTGATTCTCAAGTACAAAACCAAGGAGATCAAGTGGAAGTTCAAGTTCACAGGTAAAGGTTCATACCTCTTCAAGGAGATTCTTGACAGTATTCCTTAACAATTTTTTCCTAGATCCAGGTCTTCCTCACCCACCTTTCTCTCCATTTCCCACTATCATGGTGTCTTAACCAACCCAAACAACACTCCTTCTATTAGCGGATTCTAGAGAATCCCCAGATGCCGAGCCAAGTTGAAGACATGGTTTACCTCTCACCCATGACCGAGGAGAAGGAGGAGAGCAGAAGAAGCTGAGAGTCGAGCATGAGAGCCGAGAAATTACTAGCTAGGATGACAATAAATTATCTATGTGACCCTTCTCAACCGAGGCTTCACGCTCCTTACCAAACTGAGCTCCATGACTTTCGTCTGGACTAGATCGCTACCCACCAACTCTCGACCAAGCCACTGCTAAAAAAACCTGCCATGTCCTGAGTTACACCTCCACCGACACTCATCGATCAGATCTCGACCGAGCCTTCATAGACCTTCTATCACAATTCAACCGATACTTTCTGTTAAATCTCGACTAAAGCCTGTTAAATCTCAACTAGAGCCTTAAGTCCTGATCTCGACCGAAGCATTCTTTTTAGATCTTGACCGAAGGCTTTCTGTTAAATCTCAACCGGAGCTGAAGCGCTCCTTTAGAACTTAACCGAAGCATTTGCTCAAACCTCAACCGGAGCCCATCACTCTCATCTCAACCGAAGCACTTGCTTAAACCTCAACCGGAGCCCATCACTCTCATCTCAACCGAAGCACTTGCTTAAACCTCAACCGGAGCCGAAGGCTTCTTGTTAAATCTCAACCGACAGCCTCTTTGAAATCTCAACCGGAGCCGAAGCGCTTTGTCAAATCTCAGCCAAGCGCAACGCTTAAATCTCGACCAAAGAGATTCTCAATCTCAACCGAAGATATTCTCAATTTCAACCGAAGCGATCTCGACCGAAGAGATTTTATCACATCTCGACCGAAGAGTTTTGATCAACTCTCGACCGGAGGGTCTGTGTCCAATCTCGACCGAAGGGATTTCTCACAATCTCAACCGGACCAGATCCACGCTAGACCACAGAACTTTCAAACAATGATCAGAACTGACGAGCACGACATACATCAGGTCCTCAGCTTGAATCGACGATCTATTTGACAATCCACACAAACCACAGACTGCACCCCTGTAAACGAGAGCAACGACATGGGCATGTATCTGCATTGAGCCATAATGACCGCATTACAGCTTTAGCCACCACATTGCAATCATAGGGTTGACTCTTGCACCGTAGCAACCAAAAATATACCGTATTCACCTGCCACTCTCGTGAACCATCCCACCCACACTAAATCGCAATCAACTTGCATTTCAACCGCAGTACAGCCATTGCGACCACCTTACAGCTGTAGCAATCGCCTTGAGCCGTAGCCATCGCCAACAACAGCACCACAACTATCGTATTCACTGCAATTACACCACCTCCACTCTTACAACGGTAGCAACCGCCTCCCAGCTATCGCAGTGACCGTCTTGAACCGTAGCGATCGCAATCCAATCACATCAATCCTTGACCTGTGGAAACCGCATTAGACCACATTACAACACACACACACCAATTCAAACCACATCCACTATTCCGTTGTCGCGGCCTCATTCACCTACAACTAGATTCCATTCCAACCCTATACGCCGTTGCACTGTAATGACCGCCATCACCGCACTAGATTGCAACTGACCGCCATCACCGCAATAGATCACAACTGACCGCCATCACCACAATAGATCGCAACTGACAATCATCAACCGCACCGGACCGCATTCAAACCACAATCAACCGCAACGACTGCATTCAACCACACCCCATTTCCATTAGCCCTTGAACTTCCACAACAAGCATTCAACCACAAACAGCCGCATTCCAACTGCACAACCGTAATCCGTAATAGACAACATTCCGAACATACTATCCAACTTGCTAAGTTACCAACGAGTCCAAGAGGCCTATTTCCACAATCCTAAGGTACTCTAAAGTTGTTATGGATCGTCCCTACGATCCGAATTCCATAGAGGAGTATCCACCAGAGATGGTCTCCCCATTCACCGAACAGGCTCAATTTAGTCGATATTCTAGGATGAAATCCCAAGTTTAAGAGCCATCCACTAACCCATTCGACAGATGGGAACCCATGCATTTCGAAGCTCCATATATCGACCACATTTTCATGTTGCCGAATCTTCACATGCACGAGCTCACTTAAACGGAGCTTTTACAAATAATGTTTCGCGTACTGAAAAACGTACTCCAAAGCTAGATTTTCCTAAGTACGACGGTAACACTCATCCTCAAAGATTTCTTCAAGTCTTTGAAAATGCATGTGATGTCTATGGCGAGACATCACCAGACGCCATGGTACAGCTCTTCTCGATGACCATGATCGATCAAACACGAGAATGGTTTTTTAACCTTGATCGTGAAGATAAACGAGACAGGTCACTCTTGAAGGAGGCATTTATCAAACGATTCAAGCCTTTTCGCTTGATCAAAAGTCCTTTTGTAAAACTAAGATAAATATACATCATTGAAACAAGCCATGTCTGATGCCATTCGGGAAGAAGACGAAGGATCATATGTCGATGAGCCACGTGAACGGAGAGCACATCGTGCTATCTAAGAGGCTCGATGAAACGAGGAAACACGAGAACAGTTGTGGAAAACACAGATGGAATTGCTTAACCAGCAACACCAACAACAGATTTTGAAACTCACGAAAGAGTTTCAAAACACTCTTAAGTCTATATAGAGCTCGATGCCGGGTCAGTTACCCACTAGCCAAATTCACCATAGGCGAGAGAACACATGGTGCTCTTATTGTCAAGGTGCACACACTGGCAATGAGTGCCCTTCATACCAACTGGTCCCAGATACTTCATTGATCAAATGTGACATCTACGACTTTATGGGGCATACATCACTTTATTGTTATTATAACCCGAGGAATCATCCTCAAAGCTAGTCAGGGGGACATTATCAACCTCCTCGACAACCGTTTGTTTCACAGAACCAACACACGCACTACCAACCACGAAACAACCAAGTCCATAT
Organism: Diphasiastrum complanatum; assembly: GCA_029204225.1. NCBI lineage: Eukaryota > Viridiplantae > Streptophyta > Lycopodiopsida > Lycopodiales > Lycopodiaceae > Diphasiastrum > Diphasiastrum complanatum. The sequence goes on along the minus strand of CM055093.1, from coordinate 171,760 downwards.
ACAAGAGTTTCCCAGACAACTTAGACATGAACCTCAACCACAGCTAGCACTCTTAGGACCACCTCCAAGAGGACAACAAGATCTAGGAGCACAAAAATATAGAAATCCTCGAGAGTCTGCACAGACACATCTTGTTGAAAACTTCTATGATCACTCATATCATCGACCTCATGCCTATTTTTTGGATTAGCTTCACCATCCCACACTCCTGATCAGTACCCAACCCTCACTAACCCTAAGAAGCTCTCCGAAGCATCCAAGCGCTCAATGATCGGCCTATCCTAAGCAAGCTACCATATGCATTGGTTGGTAAGCCAATATCAAATGCTCGAGAACAAGGTTTAGTTCTAGGACCAAGAAATTGTGCAACATCAGAGGCTGGCCAAAGAGAAAGAAAAAGAGATAGTGGAAATCAGATCCGTGATGGCCAAGCAAAAGAGTACTCTAGAAGAGGTCCAACAGCAATTGAAGCACCAGATGGTCCAGATCGACGAAGTACGCAACGGATCATCGGGTGCAATGACAGTTGATGTGCCTCTAGTCAAGCTCGAGGATATACAATTCCAGGCCCCACATGCCTCAGCCATCCGGATGGAAAAGTACGTGCGACTGATCCAAGAATGGGAAGCCGAGAAAAAGAATTTTGAAAATATTGTGGCCAAGCAAGGAAAGATCATCCTGGAGTCCCAGAAGCAACTAGAAGACACAACGAAGGCCCTGTAGCAAGTCTTGGACAAGGTGAACCAGTTGTGAGACACGACGTGCAAGGCCCAAGCAGGCGCTCATTCGAAGAAACCATGGGACGATGATGGGAATGATGGAGTAGGAAATCGGGGGGGCAAATCCAACCATCAGATGGAAATTTGGGATCAAGTGGCTAGAGAGCCGAAGCTGCTTCCAGGACTTTTCCCCGTCCCCCTCCCACTTTTAACCCCTCCTCCTACTTTGCTTTTAATTTTTCCAAAACATTCATTCCAGCTTACCCTATTTTTCATCTTCCCTCTCTCCACCACCTCCTAGCAGAATAATGGGCCCATCAAAAGGTCCAGCTGACACATACAAAGCCCAACGGGACGAGTTCCTTCAACAACTCCACTCCCCCGGTGCGGTGTATAACTTGTTAAATCCACCTCCTCCTAAACTTGTCGTTCCTGCACCTCTCTCTCTAGATCACTCCATCCCTGACCTTCCAGACGTTAACATTGACATTGGGGGTAATGATGACTTCCTGGTAGATCAACCAGAAACAAGAAGATTCTTGCCCATGCAAGACACGGGCGCAACTGAGCCGTCAACAAGCGAGCAGGCCAAGGACAAAGATACGGACACCAAGGCCCTAAATGATTACCTGGCGAGGCCACACACAACCACGTAGGACAGCTTCTCCTACCAGGCCTAGGAGCAAGATGGCTGATACAAGGGAATCAGAAAAGTTTGAAAGGAAATACCCTCCCAATATGAGGGGAGGCAAAGAGGACATAGATCAAAGCCAATACTCCACCAGGGCGGAGATCATTGCGGCATTACAACTGCAACCAATATGGCGTAATAAGGTCCTAAAGGATAGCAGGCGACTCCAAGAATACCCGAAGGCACCAGCATGGAAGCGAGTGGATCCATTTTACATGCCGCTCAAACGCAAAAATCCATGGCCGACAGAAAAGCCACGGGTCGAATTGGTGAACTGGCCAGTGATTCCGAGAATTTCAAAGAGAATCTCCCCAAATGATCTAAGGCTGCAGTTACTTGATTTTGGGCACAAATACAAGATGAGTGCCGACCTATGCGTGCAAGAAAGTGCCGAATATTGCCGATCTATGGCCTTTTTGATGCAACAAGAATGTTTTTGGGATCGAGGTTTAGAACTGATCAAGATCAATCCCAACATAGCCCTCCAGTTGGAAGAAGACCATGAGATGATGGCTCGACTATACTACTGAGCAGCCTTCATGTCGTCACGATATGTGACCATGGTGGAAGACTAGCAGAAAATGGGCTTTATTGAAAAAATAAGAGAATACATGGGGCCACTCAACTTCGGAAGTAAGCTCTGCTTCCAAGTATTTGAAGCCCTGGGGCGAAAGCTGAACAAGCGAAAACAAACGACAAGACAGCGAGGCGAGCAGGACTCGCAAGAGGTTCTCAAGAGGGCTGTTCATTTTAAAAAATAGTTTTACGGATAATTAGCACTTGGTTTTACGGAAGCGAACGAAGATCCACACTTTTCCAAGTGCCAAGCGGAATGACATCACCTGTGTTGCAGTGGGTCCTGCAACAGATTAGGGGTGGATAATGTTAGCGGATTCCAGAGAATCCCCAGATGCTGAGCCAAGTTGAAGACATGGTTTACCTCTCACCCATGACTGAGGAGGTCTCAGAAGGAGGAGAGCAGAAGAAGCTGAGAGCCGAGCAGGAGAGCCGAGAAATTACTAGCTAGGATGACAGTAAATTATCTATGTGAGCCTACATGGTGTATCCTAGAGAAGGAACGACCATGTAGGAGCTAGTAATATTTCCTAGGCATTGTAAATATATGTAGACTCCCCTTAAATGATTTAGAGTGAGCCACCTTTTGATGGTGACCTCTAGTGGAAGGGCAATTTCCACATGTAATTTCTAATTTGGTGGAATTGCCACTTGGGCTCCACATGGGCAGCCTTCTTGCTTATTTAAGGGCCCCCCTCTCTTGTGAGGGAGCTTTGAATGTATTGTCAAGTTCTCTTGAGTGAATAAAGAAGATCTTCCACAAGTTCTTGATGATCGCTAAGCTCCTTGTTCATGGCAATTTTCTTGAGTAAAGATTCTATGAGCATGCTTTGATTTCTTTTGTGTTGTGGATTGACTAGATTTCTTGCTTACTCTCTTGCTTTTAGTTGTGGATTAGATTTCATTTCTTGTTTGTGGATTAATGTAGGAATCATCATTCAAGTAAACTAAATAGGCTGGAATTGTGGTGTAGATCTTGCATATTTTCTTACATTCCAGTTCTTGATTGTTCTTGGTGTTTCTTGATTCTTGGACTGCTAGAGTGCTGTTAGGAATCTCGTTTTCTTGTTTCTTGTTTCTTGCTGAGTAGTTTAATCTTGTCATTGTTTGCTCCCTGATTTTTAGTAGACAGACTGTAAATTGCTCCATGATTCAGAACGCTGATCTAAACTGAGCTAGGATTGGTTGCATGGCTTGTTTATGCATGTAGCTGAGTAAAGAATCTGTCTCTCCCCACTGACAGGCTGGGAATACACATTGCTATCTGAGAATCGCTTTTGTTTGGAAACCGTTCTAGCAAGAAGATCAGAACCGTAAAGAATCATAACCAACGGAAGTAACAAAAAAGAAGAAAAAACCGTGTTCACAGATTCAATGGAAATCTGTGAACACCTTCCAGCCCATCTGACAAAGTTGACTCCCACTCAGATCGTCCACCATACCATTCCTCCTACCACCCACATCCTAGACCTCCCAACTGATACCTAGATCGCCCCTTGGATCCAAACGACCCAAACCCTCTTGCAAGCAATGGGAATCTATTCCTAGCTTTTAACTTGTGTCCTGAATCTAGATTTTGTCATCCAGGCCTTCGGAACTTGTGATGAAGATAAATCTAAATTCTACATCCAATACCATGGTACCATGCACCGAGTGCATGTAAACCAAGAATCCTAGCTTGGCTACCATCAAAATTGTCTTCGGTGATAGACCAAAGTCATTTCATCACTAAGCCCCTGCTGCCATTGCACATGTTTGGACTCCTCTCTATCTCAAGTTCATAGGAACGACGGGTATCTGATCGAAGCCATAACCAGCTATTCAATCCACTTCTAACCTCTTGAACAACTTTCTAGCCATTGATAATTTGCACAAGGAGCACATTCCCTCCATTCTTCTACATAAAATTGTAGAATCCCACAATGAATTTCTGGCTAACACTGTGATGCCATACAATTGACATTCCGTTGTAATTTTTGAGCTTCGAAGGGCTATTAAGTCCAATGTCCACTAGAAATTTGTCACAGGACCCTCATCTCCACACTATCTATCACTCCCCTCAAACAAAAGGTTTCAGGATTCACTCGATCTTCCATCCTCACAACTGCCATCTACTCCACCAGCCAATGTCCCACCTCAATTTCTCCCGACACGTCCTCCTCAAAATGTATGTTTGGCATCGTTGACCCTACCTCTCTTACCCACATTACCCATCGTCATGCCACTTACCCCATAACATAACAGCCTCTGCATCTACAATACCCTCCACTTCATCCATCACCATCAGCTCTTATGTTCCTAGCACTCTCTTGGAGTCCTTCCAACATCTCCACTCCTCCTCCTTCCACTTCCCTTGTAGATTTCTAGCTTCCTCCGAACACCCTAGCCCTAATGAACCTAATCCAAAAATCTGTTCCTCCCCCCTCCCCTTCCAATATCTTGGACATAATCCTTCCCCCTTCGTTTGAACAACCCATCCCTTAACTCATTCTCACTACTGCTTCCCTCCCTACTGATCCAGCCATTGTGAATGTCGAGCTGGATGATGTTGCATTCATTTGTACTGCGTATGTACCATCCCCACTGCGTGTTGACCCTAAGGTACCAAAAGAACTTGTGCCAGAAGAACAACTTGTCGAAGAAGACCTGGAGGCCGAGCTCCAAACCGGTACATGATTAAGATGACCAAGTCTATAATGCCAAATTAATTCTTTATTGACAGATGTTGAACTGCTTAAAGCACAATCAATTACAGAGTTACAATGACTAAGCCTATAGAGTTATCCTTGTCTCTTTCCAAGTGCAAGAATCCTCTTGCTTTTATCAAGAATTCGATAGGAATCTACCTGAAACTCTATCTTATGTCCTAAGTCTATAATTTGACTGACTGGCAACAGATTTGTTGTCAGGTTCAAGACATACAATACATTTGGTATTAGTTTCGACAGTCCATCCTGAAAATTCAGTCTAACAATACCTTCACCTTCAATTTTGTGTGAGCTTCTGTCTCCAAGGTGATGGGTACACTATCTAAAATGCATCCATTAATTATCACCTGGATTTCAAGTGGGCCTTCGTCACCATGGTTTATCAGTCCTACGTCGACTAATGGCAACTTAGTATTCTTTTTCTTTCTCCTTTGCAAAAATTGTTTAATCTCTTTCTTATAGTATTGATTATCCTCTAATAGCTATTTAGAAGTTATATTGGGCATTCTAGAGGCAAAATATTCCACCATGTCATATGAACGATGTCTAAGTGGCGATGGGTCTCTAGGTATCTCACTATTTATAATTGGATCTAAGAACATTACTTTTCTAACTTTCTTCATTTCTTCATCTGGGAGTGTCATAGCCTCTAAACTAATATCTGTTTCATAGAATTTTTCATTAGCCAGAAAATCTTAAAATTTTGCAAAAAAACCCCCAAAAAATACACTTTTTTCAAGATTTTTTGAGTTTATTTGGGAAGTAACTCTTGCAGCTAGATAAGCACGCAAATCTAACTCAGAAACAAGTTCATACCAGTCTGCAAGGGTTTTTTTTCCCAGAAAATCTTAATTTTTTTTTAAAAAACCCCAAAAACATGTACTTTGTCCATGAGTTTATAAGATCTACTGGGAATTAGCCTTTGTAGAAAATTTAATAGATAGATCTTACCTAGATCTGGCTACTGTGAAATTTTTGTAAAGATCCAATGGTTAGATTTAAAAATATCTAAGAAAAAGTGTCAAAAAGTGCCAAAAAACTGAGTTTTTTCAAGATCCTGACAAATTTGTCCATCAAGAACTCTTGAAAAACTCACATTATCTAGAATGGTTCAGATACAACTATTGTAGGAAGGTTGAAGGTTAGATTCACTCAGATCTAAAAAAATATCAAAAAAAAAAAAACCACAAAAAACCAAGAAAAAAGACTAAAATCATAGTGTTAGCCAGCTGAAACTGATCAAATCTTGCGAAATCTAGGTTGTAGTCACAACATCTATTAAGACCCAACATCCCTGGACTGAATCAAGTGAATGGACCTTAGATCAGGCTGATCAGTTCCCTCCACATCAACCACTTTCCATCCATCATTCTTCTGTCCCATCTCTATTCCATTTTCTAGTTCCATCTCTGCTAGATAAATCCATTTCTGTCTCTATTCTCATCCATACTAATCCACTGTTTATCGATTCTCTTCTATTTTTCTTCTTCTTCTTCTTCTTCTTCTTCTTCTTCTCTATCTCCCAAAAAAAAAAAAGGGGGGGGGGGGGGGGGGGGGGGGGTTGGAACACCAGAGTCATTGAGCAAACCTTGAAGCAATTCACCAATCAGCTATTTTGCGACATTCTAGTGCTGAAGTATGGAGACCACCAATGTAGGATTATCTAAACTAAAAAAGTTCCCTAATGAAACAATCCGAGACTACACCTATCGAATCATCCAATTAGTGAAGGATTGTAATCCACCGATTCCTGAATGGATCGTCATGGCAAAATACTATGCTGGACTGCCCAAAAGGATCAGATTTGATATGGCAGAATTAGCATCCTATGTGTCACCTGTACAACTCTATAAGGATGCTGCCATGATGGAAATCTCACAAGGGATGAGGGATTTTCCCTATCGCTCTGATGAATCATCAGATGGGGAATCAGAGGAACAAAGGTCAACAACGAACGATGATCCAACAAGAATGGGAACCAGTGGGAGGCAACAAAGTGCAGCAAAGTCAAGCAGACCAAGTGTAGCGGAAGACCAAGAACCTTGCACTCAAGTTCAGGCTGTCATCAAGCTTATGCTTGCATAGTCCATTTTCTTGAAAAGGATGAATGTACCTTCTGCTTTGGAAATCATCCAAGTACCAAGTGTCCAATCAAGTATCCACACTTATTAAAAGGACAGAATACAAAGCAACAAGATCGTCGATGACAAGATCCAGCTGTTCCATGGTCAGAAGTATTATCAAGCCAACAAGGAACTCATCCAAAAGATGGATGTCAGATAAACCCACCTAAATCACGAGCTTCTTCAACACCAGTGGCAAGGTAGAAGTTTTGGTTATATCCTCTTGCATGTCACCGAACTCAATGGAGGACCATAACAGCCTATCAGTCTACTTTGTGGAAGATCCTAAGGGGAATCTATTACCAGTGTATGTCTATCAACTTAGAGGCGATGGTGTATTGCAGTTGGTAAGATGCTATGTATGCGGAGGGAAACATTGCCATGCTGAATGTCCACATGGGGGGGATCCATCAACATTTGATCTCTCATGTTCACAATGCGGGGTTAATCATCCATGTCGAGATTGCTCGATGAGAAATTCACAAATAGCCAGGAGGCATTTGGCCTATGTATACTGACATGCACCTGTGGTCACCCTTCCACCTCGAACGCACTATAAAAGAAAAATCTTGGTGCCACCGGATTATGAAACGAGTGACGAAGAGGACAATATGACAAAAGTCCCAAAGTACGCAAAGATACCCTCGAGCAAACAAGTAAAACCATCACAGAAGCTCCAGTGACAGCAAGCACCAGTGCCTACAATGACAAAGCCTTGTCCTCAATCTATGATATTGACTACTGAGGAAAGTCGTCAGGTTATGGCATACCACGAATATCTGGACAAACAAGAAAGTCAAGCTAGCACATCATATCTACCTTACAATTTGGGAGAATCTATGACATCGGGACCAGTTGCGCCAATCTATGAGGATCCAGTTTTATCTTGGGATACTCTGATGGAATGCCTCAACTACCCAATTGTTGATGAACAAGATTATCCGGAATGGCCACCAGACCCTTATGGGTATTATTGAAAATCTGGCAAATCCCGGTTCTTGCTGACCATCCACTAATAAAGCCTCAGGTTTTACGGAAGCGAATTCTATCCACGCTTTTCCTGAAGCACCCATGTCCCAACAATAAAAGAACCGACAACAGCGCTCCTTCATGACAGTCGTAACCTAGTGCCGAGGGACCGACACTACTTTGGGCCGTGGACCCTGTTGTGGGTATTTCTTGCACAATAATAAATAAGTGGGTCCCACCACTTAAAATACTGTTGGCCAAGCCTTATCTAGTGGGCCCCGCCACAGTACATTGTAAGTAGGGTAATAAGTTCGAGGGCACTAGCATCCTATGCGTGTAAGCCCAACCCAATGAGCACAAGTAGCAAGTTGTAATTCCTAGGAATAAGAGACTAGGGAGTTAAAACTCTAAAATGACATTAGAGGCCCTAAGTCAAGTTGCAAATAAAAAAGCTAAAAGGGCCGAACTTAAAACTCACATGAATCATGTGAGTGCCCTTGTGCTTTCTTAGGACCAATAGATTTAAGTTGTGTTTATTTTAAAGGCTTGGATTAGAATCCTTGCCCCAATGAAGTGGCCAATGAGAGTGAAGGAGGCTCACCTCTAAAATCTATAAGAGGGAGCCATTTCCTTTGTATTGTATCATCTTCCATTCTCATTCTAATAAAACTCTCTTGGTTTTTCCATCTCTCTCTCTCTCTCTCTCTCTCTCTCTCTCTCTCTCTCTCTCTCTCTCTCTCTCTCTCTCTCTCTCTCTCTCTCTCTCTCTCTCTCTCTCTCTCTCTCTCTCTCTCTCTCTCTACATTGGGATAGAATAGCTTTAGGTAGGCGCTCGAGCCCCCAAAGCCTTTCTCAACCTAGGCATTTTCTCTCTCTCTCTGTCTCTCTCTCCACTCTCTTTCTCCTCTCTCTCATCTCTCTCTCTCTCTCTTCTTGCTATGTAGGTGAAGGTGAGGTTGCCGCTCCCAGCGACAGACCCCTATGCTACATCGACGACACAACATGTTCTATAGGAGTCCTTGAGAAAAGGAGTGCCTGACATCTTACCCTTCAAACATGCATCACAGGTCATTGAATTGGTTGCATTCGAGATGCTCACTCCTATGATTGCTCCATGATGGCTTGCTTGGTATAGTGCCATTGAATTCATATGGCATAGTCTCCTATGCCATAGAGTGTCTGGCGAATCATGATGAGTCTAATGCACTTGATCTGTAGGCAGACGTACTTTCAAGTGATACAAATTGTCTTTTCTTCTACCTTGAGTGATCAGAGTACTGGTACTTGCATCAACAACGTTGAATGCTTTGTCTGAGGTCGTCACACGCATACCTACATCAACTATTCTTGCCACTAATAGCAAGTCCTGCTGCAATGTAGGCACAAACATAGCATCTTCGAGTCGTCGAACTCTACCATTCGTGTTGAGCCACAATGAATCAATACCATTCACTTGATATTTTGATCCATCTCCAAGAACGATAAATCTTGATGGATCTGCAGTTCAAAAATCAGACATGGTTCGTTTTGATGTAACGAAGTGTGTGGTAGTTCTTGAGTCTAGGATTATCTCATGTGTGTCAGGTGTTGACAATGCACACATGTCTGCACAGATGTAGGCAGTTGAATTACCATGATTCAATCTTTCTTTGCCCATTTTTGGGCTCTCTGGCTCCTCGAACTATTATTGTTCTCATGTCTGCTTTGTGCTGATTTGTTTTTTGGGTTCAGGCGGCAGTCCATGGCTGCATGACCTTTCTTGTGGCAGTAAATACACTCAATTTTTGGATTAAGCCAACACGAATCAACAGTATGCCCTTCACATTTGCAACTCACGCATGTCTTCTTGTCTCCACTTTGTTGTTTTGACCTTCCTTTATTCTTCCATTTGCCTTTGCTGGTTCCTTCTGTATGCTGATCATGTTCCTGCTTTCAATCTGACTTTCTCTTAGGTTTGAATTGTTTCTTTGTCTTCTCCTTGTTGCTGTAGAGAGCTTGGTCAAAAGCATTCTTGTGATCAAGGTGCTCTCGAGCCTCGACTTCTTCTCAAATCTCGACAATTGCCTTTTCGAGTGTCATTGTAGGATCCTTTGCTAAAAGTGTTCTGGTTGTCTGGAAGGATCTTGGTAAGGCTCTCAACAGATAAGTGAGCTGCTTCTCTATTGACATTGCATTTTTCGCTCCAGAATTGTGTAGTGAAAGGAATAGATCCTTCATCTTCCTAACAAAAGAAGTGAGATCTTTGCCATCCCATTGTAGGTTTGTTAGCTGATCTTCAAAACACCATTATCTGACTGCGTGATTTCGTCTGAAATCTTGTGAGTAGTGTATCCCACATCTCTTTTGATTTAGAGAGTGTATCCAGGTCAAGAGTCAGACTATCCTCGATGGATGATGATAACAAGACTATTGCCTTGTCATTCTTCTCCCTCCATTCACGTAGCTCCTTGCCTGTTGTTGTAGGCATCTCCTCAGTGCCATCTACCCAGGGGAATAATCCTTCTCCCTTTATATCAGCGAGGTCTTAACCTTCCATGCTAAGAAGTTAGATCCTGATGAATCCAAAACTGTATAGATCTTCGATTGTATGCTACTTATTGAAGCCATTGCTTCTAAATTTGTGTTTTCATAATGGTTCTTTGTTTGAATGCTTAGCCTCCTGGATCTGATAGCTTTTCGGCTATGTCAGACTATGACAAACCTGGCTCTGATACCACTGATGGAGAAATCTAAACGTGCAAATTGTGCAAACTCAAAATTCCAGCAAAATTTTGGTAACGAACTGATAGAAATCTCTCCAACGATTCACGAACAGTTTTGCAAAACTGTTCTGATCACGGATAATTTCTGCTCAAGAGGAATTTGCGATCCAGTCAAGTTGTACAATGACACGAAACAAAATGAAGTGAAACTAGATGAAAGAGAAGAATTCACAAAAAGATCAATCAAGCTCTGTAATGAGACGAAACAGAACTATACAAAACAAAACGAAACGAAACGAAACTTAAGTGAGCTCTAAAATTGATTTACGCTTATAACCAAGTGATCGCGAAGTGAAAACACGAAGCAAAAGCATTTGCGAATAAAAATCAATTCGTGTGGAGTTCAGATATGATTGCTGGTCACTGCCGACTATATCATTCCTACAATCCTCCAGAATGTAGACAGACATTGCTGATCAACATTATAGATTATTATAAGATTCAACAAAATAACCAATTTACGAAATTGAATAAACAAATGAATCAGATACACAAATAGTAGCAGACAAATATTCATTTGAGATCATACAATCATTCAGAATAGTATGTGCATAACAACTACAATATTATCTGTTGATCTTCTAATTTTTCAAGCACTGTGCGACAGATCCACACAGTGCATTGGCGTGAGAGAAATACAATTATCTCACGAATAATGTCTCGCTTACTAGCGGACTTCTGGATCTGCTGATCCTCTTACAAAATTGTCTCGCTCACAGGCGGACATGTATTTTGTATATTTCGTCTTACAATATTATGCATCAAGCAGAAAGTATATAGTTCGCGAACTTTTTTGTGTCACGTCGTGTAACTTCCAAATCAGAAAGATTAAACATCTACAACTAATCGCGAGTTACAAGAGTGGCAAATTAGCCACGATGTAGAGTACTTCTGCTGATGTCATGATATCTGATCAAATACTTGTACCCTTTGGTACTTGGCTGATCTTCTTGGTCGTTCGTGGTGCAAGAATGATTTTGTGTCGCGAAACAATTTTGTGTCATGTGTCACAAAATTGTTCGCGAACAATTTTGTTTCTTGTGTCTTTTCTATCAAAATCAGAGTGGAGAGCTAGCAAGGCTTTGGCAATAGAAACATTTTGTTTCTTCAATGTGAGCCTCATGGTGAATCCCAAGTGATGGAATGACCATGTAGGAGCTAGTATTTGTAGGCAATTGTAATAAATGCAAGTAGACCCCTCTTAAATAAAATAGAGTGATTTTGATGGTGACCTCTAGTGGAGGAACTAATTCCACTTGTGATTTGTGAAATTGTGGAATTTCCACTTGGGCTCTACCTAGCCAACTCATTGGCTTTTTTAAGAGCCCCCCTCTCTTGTGAGGGAGCTTTACATGTACTTGTCTTGCTCTTGATTATTGAATAAGAAGATCTTTCATGAGTATTGCCAATTATTGAGCTCCTTGATCATATTGGTTTCTTGTGTGATGCCTTCTATGACCTTGCACTTCCATCTTTATGTGTGGTTGTGTAACTAGATTAGATTTCTTGTTTTCTTCACTATGTTTTGTGGAAGTAGCGTGGATTAGATTTATTGTTTGTGGAATAGAGTAGAAATCAGCATTCAAGTAAACTAAATAGGCTGAAATTGTGGCATAGATCTTGCAGATTCTTTGACATTTCAGTTCTTGATGTTCTTGGGCTATCCAAAAATCAAGAGTGTTTCAACTGAACTTCATTTTGATCTTTGTTGAGCATCGTGGCTTGCATTTTCAATTGATGTAAGTATTGTTTAGAAGAGAACAAGTTCCTAAGAATCAATTAACAGGATGGATTAAAACTATACTACAACACTAGTCTTACTGTCTGACTGAATGTTAACCAAGATTTTGATTACCAAGAATGACCTATAAGAGTATGGTAACAGATAGTAAGTAAACACAAACGAGTAACGTGCCAAATTGCAATGAATCCATTAGAAGAATCCATACACTGATGAGAATTCAGTGAACATCGCTCTGTAAAAGATATGGACTTATTACAGACAATCATTCTGAAAGAAAGAATAGATCCGTGAAAGCAGCTACTGTCTCTATCTCTGATGATATAATACATGGAATAATATTGATTACAATTGCTATCTCTATATACAATTTACAATTGTGTAGATGTATGTACAAGAAGGTGGCGTGGGGTCGTTGTGCCGTCTGGACGTCTTCGTGGCTACTGTTGTCATTGTCCAAGTAGTTGCACATACATAAAATGGGCGTGAGAAGGCTTCGACTATTCGGAGTCGAGTGTGTCGTTGACGATAGTCAATAAAGTCGAGATAGTCGTTTGACAGTCCTCGATGATAGTCGGTTGAGTCGACAAGTCGATAAGTCATCCAAGTCGGGCTTCCCTGACAAGTCGGCCTTCTTCGATAAGTCGGGTAAGTCGGATGCCTTCAACTAGTCGAACTATCACTCTCTTGCATGTCTTCGATAATAGAGTATTTCTACATATTGTGCAATAATGCATGTAAAATTGTAGCAATATGAATGGAACTAGATGAACATGGGATTTTGGAGAGTAGAGGAATAAATCCAACAACTCAGACTTTGATTTGTATTAGATTCAAAACCTATATTTCACATGGTTCTTAGTTTGGGCCTTACATGTACATTGAGGTGACAAGTAGTGTTCTCTCCCTTAGGGTTTGTGCTTCTTCCACATTCTTTGTATCATGGCCAATGGCTCTGTATTTGCCTCAATTTGACAATATTCCTTAATTTCTTGTTGTGGACACCATTCTTTAGCAATTGTAGCTCATGCGATAGAAGTTTGGGAAATGCTTTGATCGGTATTTTGACCTAATCAACTTGAGAGACGAATTGTCATTCCTCTAATGTCCACCTCTACTACCACTAATCTGCCTCTTTCTAAAACTTCTGTTGCTCCATTTGTTGTTGAGTTTTGTGACAAAGTCAGTATTTGTTTATTCTTGCCCTTCTAATAGAAATACTCTCCCACCCCCCAAAACTAGCATATCTAGCTTGTTGCTTGAATCTTGAAGGTCAAGTTGTTACTTGATAGCATGTTCATTGGCATCAACATTATCATGAGGCTTTACATAGTTGGCTTTTTTTTTTTTTTTGTGATTGATCATATACATTAGCATGCTATTTTTTGGAGCCTACAACATAATTATAGTGCCTTGGAGACATGTTTTGCCCACTTATCAGAGCTATCACTACTACTACTACAACGACCACTATTTCTCACAAGTGTAACAATTCTTTGTATTCAAGAGTTACTTTCTTTCATGCCTCATTTTTTAATTCCTCTTCAAATAGATAGCTTCAATTGATTTGATTGCTTAGAATCAACATCCTTGATTCTTAGCTTCGTAGGTTCTTTGTAATGTGTTCCAAGCCTTATTTGTTGTAGCTCCACTCAACTCTTTGAGAAGTTCATTGGACACATTCATCTTGACATGTAGAGTAAGCTTTGCTTTCTTGTCAAACTTAGTTCCTTCTTAGGCTTGATGAGGCACTTGTTCCAAGTCTAGTACACTGACCATAAAATCTTGAATTAAAAACAATGATTCCATTTTAATTTTACAAATTGAGTGGTTAAAAGAGGTCAATCTATCACTTGACTCCAATCTTACATTGCCATGGTGAGACATGATGACTAAAAAAGTAGAACTATGTTACACTTGATCAAACAAAGGATATACAAACCCTAATGCAGTGCTTCAAAAGTTCTCGATAAGTGTTTAAGAATAGATCTTTGACATCTATAAGAGATTAGATAAAATCTAAATTGGAACATATAAATTTTTTTTTAGTCACATTAAACAACTCTATTAAGACTGGACAACAATTTTGATGCCACCCAATGAGATCTACTTCAGATTTGAGAAGTAATACTATTCATAAGACTCCAAAATGATAGGGAAAAGAGATGATTAGGCCACACTAGAAGCCGATGTATATATCCAAAAATTTGATGCATAAAATTTTGGAAAATGCAAAAGCAATCTTCTCTTGTATCCCAATCTTGGGCTAGCCTTCAAGCTTGCATAAACACAAAATGAATTATTTGAAATTAGCTTAGAAGATGAATAATCAAAACTTTGATAGCATGCAAAATTTTTAGACATTAAGTACTTTACTAAGTGACAAGACCCAATGGATCTTTGACCATGAAACTTATGATGCAACAAAACTATTTTATGCGAGCAAATGTCATTACATCAAAATCTATTCAGGGTAATAATGGATTCAAATAGGATGATAACCTACTTAGAATAATAATATCAATATGACATCTAATACAAAACATACACTTTGGTTTTGTGGATCAATTAAGAACCGATGTATTTGTTAGAGAGAAATATATAAACAATGTAACTAGTTGTAGATCAACCAAAATGCTTTCTAACATCTCAACATGAAATCAATGGGATGAGCCCTATCTACATGAAGTGTGGAACTCGTATTTCCTCTCCAAGACCTAACTGATGTGTGTGTCTAATCTCTAAGCCTATCCCTAGATAATCACAAATGGTGTAGATCATAGTGCATTGTTAAATGTAGCGAATAGGAAGATAAAACTCGAGGTACAAATTTTGGCCTCCTCTTAGTTGGTATTCACATGTGTGAGGTCCCAAATATGACAAGGAATATGTTTCTAAGTTGGCCTCCAATATTGGCCTAAGTTGGTATTTGCATATCTTTCACAAAGATGTGGCATCAATCAATGAAAGAATAGTATTTTGGCCCCTTTCCACCACCCGAAGGGCCTCTATAAATGTGACTTGCTCATCCTCTCAAGACAAGATCAACAAGGGGTGAGGGGGTAAGAGAAACTCTCACATGTACTCCAACATTGCTCTCAATCTCTTTGTGGGGTAAACAAGTGTGCAACCCACCTAGGGGTCTATTCTTGGGCTCCTTGAGTTGGGGGGTGGGGATGGTGGCAATCTATACGACCTTATGTCATTGTCAGGTGAGCGGCAATGTGACTTAATGGCATGTTACCATTCATGCCTGCCTACATGGATCTTACCCACGAGTCCTACATGCCATGTCGAAGCTTTTCAAATCATTATGCAGATGTGGCAATGTGTATGGGGAAATCCAAGGTTGGTGAGCTAAAAGCATGGCATGCTAAAAGATACCAGGGGTTAGTAGGGATGCAAACTTATGCACACTCATAGTTAGGGGCCACGATGGATTTGTTGGTTGCCCTTTTTTGATGCTCGGAGTTGGATACTTGAGCATTGAATTGCAATGGAACATTATAAACTAGATAATGTTTGTTTAGAGGCACATTGTAAGGGAACGATGGCTTGTCCTTACCGTTGTATCCCTTATAATGTGCCTCTAAACAAACATTTTCTAGTCCATTATAGTGAGTACTCTTTTGGGGAAAAAAAAGAGAGCCACTATTTACTATAATGTTCCAGTAAACACACATTATCATTATATGAGAGAACGAGTCACTATTTCCTAAAATGTGCCAATGGAATTAAATTATAAAGCACAACATGTGTCACAAAAATCTTATTCCAAAAAAACATAGGAGCCCATGAATGTTGTTGGCAGACACAAATTTTAGTTCCATTTCATCTCAAATATTCTTCATTGCGAAGGCTTTGTGATTTTCAGGTTCCATCCATGAGGGGCTCCATATTTTCAATTCCCATCACTCACATACAAACAACCCTAGATAAATTTCACCTCTATGCATGTCAATCCTTTCTATTAGTTAGATTTTTGTCACTCCCAAAGATTTTACATAGCAAAAGTGTTAATTGTTATTTGTTAACACAATTTACTCCCACCTTAGAGAACTTGCATTGAACAAATGTTATGTCACACAAATATGGGGTTTGCAACGTTTTAGGATTTAGGGATTCATGAGAAAAACATTTCAAACCTGTCAACAAGGCTTTCAATACACAAGTCATTTTTTTTGTTAGGGCATTTTGCTAACCCGCCGGTCCCCATCACTACCCCACAGGTCCAGCACAGAATCATCAATTTTCAACAATTGTGCAGCGAAAGGATCATGAATTATTCGACTGCAAATCATTATCCCTCCATATGTGTTAACCCTTTGTATCAGTGTTTTTGCTACTTCCGAGGCCTAACATGTATGGATAAGTTATGTATTAGTATTACTTTTGGGTTTTAGGGCTGAAATTGCCACTTACCAAATAAAAGGTAGGTGTCATTATAATATCCTAGGTGATGCTCATCCTAAAGCTCTTGTCAATCTCCAAAGTGAAGGGTGGCTCGATCGATTGTTATACAAAATCGCAAGCGGAGGACAGAAAGGGAGAAAGATACAAAGAAGAGATGGCGAGTGTGGCAGGAGAAGATCTTCTGCCCACGATGATGAGCTCGCTCACACACGCTGATTCTGAGCCTAACATGATTTGCTTCTCAGACGAAGCTCACGATGCTACATTCCACTTTCAGATAATCTGCCTCAAAGAGCAGGTACGTACATATGTATTTCACTTTCAGTTTTTGATACTTGTAGGAACTTGTTACTCAAATTCTTTTGCCTGTTTTTTCCCTGAACAATTGATCTACTCCCATTATTTCGTCTAGTGATTTGCCAGCTCCGTCAACGATTGATCATCTCTTCCCATTGAGTGCCTCACTGCTTCTTTTTCTGCATCAGAGTAGCGATGTTTTTCCGAATAATGGACTTCATAAAATGATTGATGTTTTATCATCGTTTTCTTGAGTGATTAAGCAACTTCATCTATGATGGACCACTTTATCTTCAATAATTGGTTTTCTAGGCCTATCCTATTTCGCTTATGAATCTTCATTGACATCAAGTAAAACTATTGTAGTCTCCAACTTCGAGATCAATACGTTAGGGAGTTGTGTTGGATTGTAGTACATTTTGTGTATCCATTAGTCATGTATATCTAAAGCTTTAAATGTAATGTAGACGCCCCAAATCACTATTAGTGTCATTTGTAAGTAACGTGAAGTGTTAAGGAGACTTTTACATTACTCAACCTGCCCTTAATTATTCACTAGACCGTGAATCCAGATAACGATGGGTAACCTTAGTCCTAAATTTTAATTTATCAGCTTGATGGAAGCCTTTATTAGGGTCCTTCGATATGATATAGTCCTTCGAGATAGCATATATAGGGGGTAGAGACACTCATTCATTAGCTCATGATTTGGCCTACTCTTGGGATCATTGTAGATGATTATTCCTAGTGCTTGCAGGGTTATGCCATTCATTGTGACTGATGTCCATTCAACATTCTTCATTGGAGATTCCTATCGTTGATCATTTACAATGTATATATTTTATTTGATGGCATATCTATGATTGTGTTCATAACTTGGTATCAAAGCATGTTTCATGAGCAGTTGGGAGGGTGTTACTTTCTTATTCTTCTTTGTGTTCACTTTCCTTAGATTGTGGGAGAAAACCGTAAATTTTGCTTTTTAGCTTCATATTTTCGTATTTTCATTTTGGTTGAATCTTTGAATCACTCGTTGAGGTTGCTAGATAAGAATGGTTTTCTACTATGACAGGTGAAAGTTAAGCTGTTTCAAACTTGTTCATTCCAAACCCGCTTTGAAAAGTTTCACAAAATTTTGGATGGAGCTTCTTTATTCAGACTTATGTGGACCCACAAGACTAGTTTTCCTCGAGCTTGGGACCTCAACCATCTCTGAGCATGACTGAATGCAATAAAATCACATCTCATGGCATAGATTCTCACTTGAAAGGATGACTTTACATTTCAAAATCAGCTCTAGGCATGCACCATAGTCTACAATCCTCTTAGAAGTGCTTCTTCAAGAATAAATCCTATCTCAAGGCTTAGCATGCATGTGTAGCCTTGAGTTGTCGACATAAAGGGCACTTGCTTTTAAAAGTAGGTAGTGAAAGGCTCAGTCCAATTAGCTTGGGGACATAACATCCTCTGCCTATGAAGTAGAAAAACTGTAGGAAATGAATTTCTATGAACACTACTTATCCATGTATTTTTTATGGTCTTGAATCAAAATTCAAGTTACACACATTGGAAAATTGGTTCCCTTGCTTGAAGCTATTGATGTTGTATGATGTATATTGGTGGTGCTTTGATTGAGACTTACGAGCTACTAGTGTCCATACCACCAACAATGACCTATGCCTTCACTATCCTATTTGGGGACCTATCTATGTAATGATAGGGCATGCACACACCGTCTCTTTCTTCATTGAATAGATGGCAATTGAGATTTCCTAACCTTCGTGTACAAATAGATTCAAAGAAAAAAATTCTTTATGTATTCCAACGACATTTAACACAACAACTTTACACACTAGTGCGTTGCTTCGCTGCATGTCTGTACGGGCTTCTAGAGAAAAGGAATCCAAGCGAGGCTGCTTCTCGGGGGTTGAGAGCTGGTTGCTAACAAGCTTGGCTTGTGTTGCCTTTAAAACATTATTTCCATGTGCTGTCACGTGGAGTTTTCATCAAAACCTCACGCTAGATCCAGGGAGCATTTGTGAAAGATCTACTCAAGATTGGCTATTGATATGATTGATCACATACATCCAAACTTAGTCACAATGAAGGAAACAATCACATCACCACATTCACGATCAAGTTAGATCCCAACAAAATATATACAAATAGACTTAAGATGTGTAATCAATATCAAGATTATTTTGAATCTAGAGTACATCAATTTTGATCAAGAGATCTATGGAGAAATATCTCATACTAGCTCACTACATACAAAGATATGAATATGCATCACGGTACAAATCTCCTTTTATCCTTTTGAACAAAAGATAACTTTTCTAGAGCAACTAAGGAGTGACATGGGCATGTGTTTGTAGTTGTTGAGGTCCGAATTAGGTCACCAGGTTCAATGAATGTAGACCACATCTGAAGCATCATCGCCCTTGAACAATATTAGCCATAGATCCAAGAGATGGTCTAAATCTAATCTAGAAATTTGCACCAGTTAAAATGGAGCCATGTGCATGTTCAAAATTTGGGATCCTTCTAGAAATCTTATCTAAGTGACAAAAAGGGGGCCAAATTCGGGTGTCACCAATAGGTCTCCAAGTTTGGCATTTTCCGTAAAGTTGCACTTTCCACATTTGTCACATGTGCACATAGCTTCTTACATAAGCTTGAATGCCCACTTGAGAACATTTGAAGGTCAAGGCTTACATTTGACATAGGTGGGAGGCCTAACATGGTGAATTTAAGGTTTGCATAAAGTCTCACCATATTCAACCTGCATTTTCAACTTTCACATTGGTCACACATAGGTTGGTCTAACATGGTAAAGTTACACATTTGGTATACTGATACCAAAGTCCTTTCACAGTTCACTTATAGATTGTCATGCCAACATGCCACACTATTTTGAGTTAATTAGAAGCTGTTTATAATTCATATTCGATGTCTTTCAATTATTCTAAATTTACATCAGGTAACACCTTGTGAAGAAATTTTTTGTTTTTGATCTATCTGCTCACTATTTTTTCAATATAGTGGAATCATACTTTCTCTGTGGATTTCTAGAATCAATTGAAGGAAAAGCATCAGATATTTCTGAGTATTCTGATGTCATTTGAGGCCTTAGGACACACCCTTTCTCCAAGTAATTTTCCTGGTTTGCTTTGAGCAAGTCTAAATGTGGATATGTAATATTTAGTAGTGCTGGATGGAGCCTGGATCATTGAAATTGTAGGGATTGCATTCAATTGGTTTGGTTGCATAGATTTGGGCTTCATCATGCCTGAGTCCCCATCTAGAAAAATCTTGATCTGCATTTGATTGCGAAAGCTATTGTGAACATAATCTTATGCTGGGATTCAGCCTATTCTTTGTTGGGTGCTGATGGCATGAGTAGGAATGTGATAGTCTGTGCGTATGAGTGATCGACTGCATAAAGCTAAATATTGCGTGTTGTTTTGTGTGGACTTGAGATACTTAAGAATCACATGTCCTCTGTTTTATGTTCAAGTTTTTGCCTGAACTTGGCACACAAAGTACACTCACTTATTTTTTTTACTTATATTACTATCGAGGACCAAAATCAAGTGAGCTAATGTAGGTAATTTACCTATGTTTATGAAATTGTCAGCCCTCAATGTGACTGCTGGGCCCAAAAGTTGGAGTATACTCATAGTGCTGTAAGCACATACTAATCAATTGAGCTGATTATATGGACTGTATTGATCTCCCGGCAGCTTTATATTTGGATTGGCTGCAATTCGGCAAAGTTGGGAACTGTTTTTGCATCTATACCGACACCTTATGTAAGTACCAATTGCATGACTTATTCTGCAGAAAGTTAAAAGTTTGCAGCTTTTTGCTTTGGTAATATCCAAGAAATTTTGGGCTATGAGCAGTTGTCAAATCTCTCTTTTCTAAACTTTTTGAGTGAGAAATCATTTTACCATGGTTATGGCAATGCAGAATACAACCCCTAGTCTAGCAGCACTTATTGGTGGTGGTGCTAGTAGTACAGGAGGAAGCATGGCCAGAAGGCTCGGTATGCAAACTGTGGAGATTGAGGTTGCCAGTTAAAGTAGGACTAGTTTCAACAAATGCTTGAGTTTATGACCTGCTGTGACTTTCTTCTCATATGTTCCTAAAATTAGTCTGAAACAAGGCAGTAGATGAAACAATAGGACAGTCAAGGAAATTTATGGAATTTGTATTTGGCGACACAGTCTCATATTAGTAAGTACTCGCTGGTGTTTTAGGCTGGCTACCACAAAAATCGCATATCTGAAGTTTTTCCTACCTTGACTTTGTGTCAGTAATGAACAAAGCTTAAGAGGCTTGCATCTTCTCATAATATTACATTGTTATGTTGTATAGCTTTCTGGATTCAAATAAGAACGCCGGCGTTTGCATATTGTACAAAACAATATAAAAAGAAGCAGTCAATATTTCAATTATCCTTTGTTTAGCTTGCGGTAGCATTTTTCAATGGTTGATTTGATATTGCACTTATTCCAGATCATTTTTTTACTTTGCAGCAATGAAGACAGGCTGGAGTATTTTGCTAGCCTCCAACTTACCTTCTAATGCACTTGTACTTGAGGTACCTTCCTCCTGTTTTTGCAACTCTATGAAATCATGAAAGACTTATTTCTCTTGGCAAACTTTTTGTGTTTCGCCTTGTTGAGTAAGTTTTTTGCTAGTTAACAAGGAAGTCGTTAATGACGTAAAGGGTACAAAACTCTTCAGTCTTTTGCAGAAAGGAAATTATTTCAGGAGCTAAAAAATAGGGGTTTTATCAAAGCAGGACATTCTAAAGGGCGAGAAGTCACCTACAGTGAAGGTCAGGCTAATTTATATCCCTAGTTTGGTCAATTGTATTTAGAAACGGGACAATGCTGGTTCGTGATGTTCTGAATCTTCAACCATGCCATGTACTGAAGTGGTTTAATTCCAAAGGACTGTCTGGCAGTCAATTTTCTTGCTTTATGGTCTCAAAGAGTACTTGGAAGGTTTCCATTATGTTAACAGGTAGCTAGTATCTGTACTTTCACTTTTCTTTTCATTGAAATTCAAGTACAGCCCAAATTGGAGCATTACCTACTTTCTTGATGAAAGCAACACTTATCATCTGGACCGGCTGTCAGGCTTTTGTGATTATATAGATTTTTTCACTTCAAATATTGAGAATATTGCTCCGTCTTGCTTGGAACTTTTCATCATATCAATCAAAAGCAAGTATGAACTGCATGAAAATTTTGTAAACTTCAGAGATTTTTCCTGCCACTCGAAATAACATGATTAAGATTATACTGACGTCTCAAGTACCGAAAGGTAGATCACTACTTGTACTTTGTTACCTAGGTCAAAAAAATGTTTAATGTTTGAAGTCCAGATAAATGTATGTAAACAATTTTGCCCGTTAGTTGAATGTTTGATTTGGCTACTGCATAGGATACTTAACATTGTCAGGCTTTTCCAAGCAGTAAGAAAGTTAGATGCCTTACCCTACATTTGGAATGCTAGATGTGGAGCAAGACTTCACAAGGCCGTGAATGACTCTGAGTAAATCAAATGTCCTGGGAAGGGTTGGAGCTGATCACAAACAGTTTATATTGTGCCGTGGAACTGGCAATGTTAACAGCTCAAGAAAGAGCGGACATGTTTCTACCATGAGAAGTGCTGAGTGAAGTCAAATTCACAGTACAAGAGATTCCAGTACAGGAGATTCCAGCATGATGATGTACTTTTAAGCTTTTGCTGAACTTCTGTCTAGGGTGTTGTTTAGTACTACAGCTCCAGCCAAGTCAATGCAGGTATAAGTTTCAGCTTTATATCAAGTGGAAATAAAGCGGTTACATGCTGCATTTGGTAGAATCTTGGGATGTGATCAGCAGTTCAAGTAACGATGAAGTCTCTTCAAAATTGAAGGACGCTATCTATTGCTATGAAGAATTATAGGAGGATTCGACTTATTTTTTACAATTCAGAAATCTCTGATTCATTTCAATTTCTCAAGAAGTATTCTTCATGGAAATCTGTTTGAGTGAGGTAAAGCATTGGAATCTGATAATTTTTAGAATCGCTTTATTTTGTGATAAATTATATACTGTATTTAGTTACCTTCGTTCTTTAGTGTTAGCCATAATCAACTAAGTTTGCAATCAAGCCTAAAGATGTGAGAAATCCCAATACTCGACATGTAGGCCTTATATAAACATGAATGTACTTATGTTAAAAATGTTACGTGGTGTGCTAACTTTTGTGCCTAACAGTGTGGGGCTCAAACAATGTATTTGAATATTATTGTCGAAATAGGTAGTGCTCAAATGTGTTAAGCTTGAACCTGGTCCTCAACTGGAAAAATACTTGTAATATGTGGACCAGACGTGAAACCCCCCCCCCCGCTCTCGCTCTCTCTCTCTCTCTCTCTCTCTCTCTCTCTCTCTCTCTCATCTACTCATCTTTCTCAATGTACACTAATTTGATAGGAAGTGTATTCTGCTTTGTGGGTCTCTCCATGTCTGTTGCCTCTTTATCTTTCTACAATGTTTGTCATTGATCTTCGATGAATGTTTGAAGGATGTATACCTAAGCTACATTAGAATGACGTTTTAGAGGTTCAACATTTTGGAACCTCGAGTAAAACTTTTGGAAACAAATTCAAGCTTAACCCTGAATTTGGTCAGCACCTCAAGATAGTGTTTGTATACGCAAATCAAATAAATCAAAGGAAGGGCACACCTTGCAATGGTAGTGACGAGGGCACATGAGGCTGGGAGACCACTATGAATCTATATGATTTATTTATGAAGATAAAATAAACTGGGAGTCCAATTTAAATTCTGTATAGTAAATTTGTGGAGTTTCAAGATGGAGTTTGTGGCATGAGTATTGAAGAACTGGTGTTGTGTAACCAATCGTTGGACTAGATGGGTATGTAAATAGGTTTTGCTGACATTCTCGTGAACAAATTGGAAGTTGATTGCTTCTGTAAATTGTCCAAAGTATAGTTTTTTCTAAGCCATAATATACAGTAGACACTTATTATAGTTAAGTTTGATTAAGTTGCAAGCCTAAGGCTAAGAGCATATAAGAGAACTGGTGCAGTTTAGCATATCTTCATGGGTTTGTTTTAACTTTTGTGTTTGTCAGAATAAGGTCAAGGTGCACCTTACTATTGTATGTATTTCTTGACTTCTTATTTCAAAGTATACAATATATGTAGTCTTGATGTAGTCTTTATTGCAAGGATAGAAGGACAAACGCATGTACTTACTAACTATCTAAAATCAATGTCACATGTGTAAGTAAAAGTCAAACTAATGTAGCAAATATTAGTCCAACATTTGTTGTTGGTGGTTATGTTCTATTTATCATTATCGATTGTGATGCATCTTAGAGAACGACAAGTTTTTGGTAATAGAGCAACTCCCTTTTGGATTTGATACTTGAACTGTAGCCATTGTCTTGAAAATAGTCCCAAATCATCACTATATTGAACCAAGATCCAAATCATCATTATATTGTGATTGGTGGAAAACTTAATTGTTGAACTCGTAAATTTCTACGGGCCATCCAAAACTTTTTGATAAATTTTTTTTCACTTGCATTAAACCTCCCAAAGAATGTTTCAATTTGGAACGTTGTACAGTGCCACTATTATTTTTAGCCTAGAGTTTTCACTTCTATAGACATACCTCGTGTATACTATTCAGTGTTGAGTTGCATCATGTAGCCTACACTACATATGATCACTAGCATGTAGCCTATGCTACATATGATCACTAGCAGATTGAGATGCTTTGAGTAGATAGACTCCATAAGGTTTTGAAATGCAATATTGTCGATTAATGGAGGGTGCTAAACTTTCTCCGCCTGTCTTTGTCATGAGTTTGAAGTGTATGTTTGCTACAATGGAGATACATTATGATGGTTTTGGGTCATCTCTCAGGTGAAACATCTTTGTAACATTGAACAACACATCTCTAATTCTCATATGTGATCAATGAGCACAATGCATTAGAGAAAATATGGGCTCAAAATGGGCCCTTTAAGAAATCTGACTTTAGAGAGAGGGCACGTAGAGAGAATATAAATCGGTATCATTTGGTTGCCGTTTTTTGAGTTTTCAATTTTGCCCGACGTCTAACTACTGTGGTTAACTTCAAATATTAACTAGACAAGAATGCTTGTTAATAACTTCTCTGCATGCCTAGATGCATTATGAGCATTGGTGTGCCCTATGCAAAATATGGAGTGAGAGCATTGTTTGAAATCTTGGTATGCTCTCTAGAAAAATGCAGCGGGAGCAATATGAGCACTTTTGAAATCATTGTGGCGGGATTATAAGCTTGACGACATAGCCAATACAAAGTAAGGTACGCTTCGGATCAACCTTTTGACGTATTGTTGTTTTCCAAAATGGGACAATTCCATTTGCATGTTGCACTTCCCATGGAATGCACTCCATTTTATAAGAAAAATGCGAAAGCTGTAGAAAATGCTACTATAATTATTAGATATTTGAGACTGAATAATTATAAGAACGCAGATTTGTGGGTAGATGGATCAATTTATCATGAAGATCCAAATACCGGTTTATGCCCAGATTTTAAGTCCATTAGTAATCTTCTCAAATTTGTATGTGAAGGAAACAATGGATTATTTGGATATTGTCAAAGGTTGTGTGACATTTGGCTTGCATGATGCAAAATTGTTGAGCCTCAATCAACATTTGCAGTGTGCTAATGAACAATTGCATTGTGCTAATCAACAATTGCAATATTATGTGCAACACACTAGCAATGAGAACATGGCACTCAAGCATGTTATATCGAAGTTGAATACTACAATCACAAGTCTTCGGGGAGCAAACCAAGATATGTCAGAATCACTGGAGAAGTTGCGATCCGAAAGTTTAAAATCTGTTGTTGAAATGGAAAGGATTAAATAGGCAATGATGAAAACGAAAAGAAAAAGAGTATCAAAGAGGAACATTGATGACTTATCTATACATAGCGGCAATCAGAAGAAAAGAATTCGAGCATTCAAGTATGTTAGATTATAAATTGTTTATTTCATTTGTATGTTTGTATTTAATTTTTGATTGCTTATTTGTATTATTATAGACTAAACGTCATATGGCTTTGATATGTGTGTTGTAGATCATGCTTGGTAGCAAAGGACTATTTCAAAGATCGATCATGCATCGGAGAATCTTTAAGTCATGTTCTCCCAAGAAAGTCAGCAAGAGCAATGATGAGAAATGATCGATGCCAAAAAATGAAAAATGAGATTTGCACAGATAGTTTTGAGTAAGATTCAAATATATTTGGATGCAAATGTGATATAAGGTGCATGTGATTAGGCTGGAATTAGCAGAGATGCTTATTCCACATAAGTTTAGCAAGAAATTATTCCAACGAGAGAATGTTTAAAATGGTTGGCCAACCATTTCATATAAATGATTTATACATATCTAATAAGTGGTGAACTTAAATACAACGATTGCAATAATATTTTTCTTGATGTCTAAAATTTCTTTAAAATACATTATTCGATTTTATGAACTACATGAACATCAAACAAATGGAAAGTTGATTATTTTGATGAAACTAGACAAATCTGAAATCATCAAAGGTCAAAAGCTAGAACAGGTGACTGTCACTTTGATGAACAAAATATCAAATATCAATGATAGCACATTTAGCGTTAAATCGGAAAATCACATATGGTGGATAGCTACATTCCAGGTACATTTGACTTATTTCTATTCAATTTGTTTAGATACCTTTCTATTTTTTAATACATGATTAATGCAAAATACATTACTTGCTTTTCTACAGGTTTTGAAAGAGGATCATAAAATTCTCTCATGGATATTTTCGTGTACAAATCATGGCAAAATTATAAAGGGACATTTGGAGGGTCAGAAACTTATAGTGAAAAATCATGGATGTTTTCAAATTCTTTCTTGACTAGTATGCTTGAAGAACCAACTTGTTTTGAAGAAGCAATCAAGTCTCAAAGTTGGAATGCAAGAGTTTGATGCTTTGTTGGAAAATCAAACTTGGGATCTTGTTGATCTACTTCATGGAAAAAAGCCTCTTACTTGTAAATGGATATATAGATTGAAGTATAATCAAGATGGTTCCATTCATAAGTATAAGGCTAGATTTGTAGCAAAAGGACTTTTGCAAGTCAAAGGCATAGATTATGATGAAACCTTTGCTCCTGTTGCAAAATTTGTAACCATTAGATTGACCATATGTCTTGCTACTTCTTTCAAATGGGAGCTCTTTCAACTTGATGTGACAAATGCTTTCTTGAAGGGATTCTTGGAAGAGGAAATTTACATGTGCCAACCCGAGGGATTTATCAAAGATGGAGAAGAAGACAAAGTGTGCTTTTTGAAGAAGAGTCTTTATGGAATCAAGCAAGCACCTCGAGCATGGTACTCTAGGTTGCACTCTTACCTTATTTCCATTGGATTTGTTGTAAGTTCTTATGAACCATCATTGTAATACAAATGTAGTGATAAGAAGATCATAGTAATACAAATGAAGTGATAAGAAGATCATTATTTTGGTTTTATATGTTGATGATATGATTCTCACAAAGGTGCATAGCTTGAGGGAAGGTGCTCAGGCCTCCTCTTGCCTCCTTTTCATCGGTTTTATTGTGGCATGTTCATTATTGCTTATTTGTTTAGTATTAGCCGCAATCTCATTTTATTACCCTTCGGGTGTTAATCTAGGATTAGTCTAGTCACCTTGCTAGTTGGGTAAGCCTTAGCAAGAATTTTCATTGTTGTTACTAATTAGTTTATTTCCGTTTCAGGCACTAGATGGATAAGCCTTAGTACTCTCATTCCTTCATATTTCGATTGAAGCTTTTGTAGAAACTTAAAAAGTGGACTAATCTCTACATCCCTATACTACACCCGTAAGTAGATCTAGCCATCGCACTCACTAGAAATACTTCCAACAGAACGCTTTAAGGCTGCTGCCTAGTCAACACCGTCGGTTCATGCAGAGCATGCCCAAGAAAGCATTTGTCACATCAAGTTGGAAGAGCTCCCATTTGAAAGAAGTTGCAAAACATATGATTAATCTAATGGTCACAAGCTTTGCAACAGGTGCAAAGGTTTCATTATAATCTATGCCTTTGACTTGCAAAAAACCTTTTGCTACAAGTCTAGCTTTGTACTTATGAATGGAACCATCTTGATTATATTTCAATCTATATATCCATTTACAAGTAAGAGGCTTTTTTCCATAAGGTAAATCAACAAGTTTCCAAGTTTGATTTTCCATTTATGCATCAAACTCTATTTGCATAGCTTTCCTCCATTATTGAGACTTATTTGCTTCCTCAAAACTAGTTGGTCTTCAAGCATAGTAGTCAAGAAAGTATAAGAGTTGAGTAGTTGAGAATCTTCCCTTTGCTCCCCTTTGTCACTATAAGTGAGCCTTGATGGCTCAATCCTTGTCCTTGTTGATCTTCTTTGCACCCTTGGACTTGGAGTAGGTTCCTCTTGGTCTTCATCTTCATGAAGCTCCTCCTCGGCCATAGCATGATCTTTGACAGGTTGAGTGTTGTTGGAAGTCACCTTTCCTTTGGCTTGGAGAGATTCATCAAAAAGTACATCTCTACTAGCAACAACTTTTTTTTGTAATAGGATCATATATCCTATAAGCTTTCTTACTCTCACTATAACCAACAAAGATGCCTTTGAAAGAAGTGGCATCTTCTTTTTTCCTTGTTTCTAAGGGAATATGTACATAACAAGTACATCCAAAAACTTTCCAATCACTAAGATTTGGCTTTTTGCCAAACAATACTTCATAAGGTGTAAGTCCTTTAATGGCACTATTAGTCATTCTATTACAAAGAAAGTTTGCACATAAAATAGCTTCTTCCCAAAATGAAATAGGAAGAGATGCATCTAATCTCATAGCTTTAGCACACTCACATAGTGTCCTATTCTTTCTCTCAGCTACTCCATTTTGTTGTGGAGTATATGTACAAGTAAACTCTCTCTATATTCCAGTAGTTTCACAAAACTCTTTCATCATATTGGAGATGTACTCCCCTCCATTATCACTTCTTAATATTTTCAAGCTAGTATTAAGCTGCTTTTCCACAAGAGTTTTGAGCTTTACAAAGGACTCAAAAACTTCACTTTTTTTAGACAAGAGATAAACCCAAGAGTATCTTGATTTATCATCAATAAAAGTGACATACATAAGAGCTCCACCATTTGATTCATGTGAAAATGAATGAACATCCGAGTGTATAAGGTCAAGAGGAGAGTTATATCTTATCAAAGATATCTTGAAAGGAAGCTTATGAGATTTGGAGAGTCCACAAGCTTCACAAAGCTTGCCACACTTGGATATGGTTTTGGGAAGTCCTCTTGCTAGCTCCTTTGTCACCATGGTCTCCATAGCTTTGTAGTTAGGATGGCCTAACCTTTTGTGCCATAATTCCACTTGAGTGAGCTCCTCCCTTGCCATGTTCACACTTCCAACCATCACATTATCATCCAATTTGAATAACCTCCCTTGCTTGAAACCACTAGCAATACATTTTTCATCTTTCAAGATAGAACATGCTCCATGCTTGAAATGTACATCTAATCCACTATCCATAAGTTGTCCTACACTCAACAAGTTCTTTGTAATTGAAGGTCCATAAAGAACATTGTCTAGATCTACTTTTTTAGATGATCCTAGACATAAAGGAATGGATCCAACACCTACAATCTCACATTCTTGATCACTTGCAGTGAAGATAAATCTCTTAGAACTATTGTAAGAAAGTAGATAAAAAAAGTAGCCTTTTTGGTGAGTCATGTGAGAGCACCAAGTGTCTTGATTAGATGTTTGTGGTGAGGATACCATCATAGATAGATTGCCTTCTTCCTCCTCCTCAAGCACAAGATTGCCTTGATTGTCCTTCTCTTGGGCATTTTTCTTCTTGTAGCACTCGGATGCAAAATGTCCCTTTTTTCCACAAAAGAAACACTTTAGCTTCTTCTTGTCCTTCTTGCTCTTGCCTTTGGAACTTGATGCTCCATCTTTGTTCTCCATCTCCATGTCTTGAGTCCTCTTGGGTGGAAACTTCTTCTTCTTGCCTTTCAAAGAAAAGTTAGCTTTTTCATCACCATCATTCAAAGATAAGGAACTCATCCTACTTTTGATATGAAGCATTCTACTCTCCTCACTAACAAGCACACTTTGAAGTTTTTCATTACTAGGAAGTGAATCTTGAATAGCAAAGGTTCATCCCCTAATCCATTCAAAATAATTTGAACATTTTGATTTTATCATCTATAGAAGACAACTCCTTATTCAAAGATTTGATCCTAAAGACATAATTTTGGGCACTTTCACTACTTCCTTTCATGCTTTGAAGTGTTCTTGGATCCATAAATGGCTTTTAATGAATCCCATGCCTCTTTGGATGTGGTACAAAGTGAGATTTCTTTCAAAAGTTCATTACTTACATTTATTTTTATGCAATGTAATGCAACTCTACATCTCTTTGTGTATTTAGCCAATCCAACTCCTCCTTGAGGTTCTATTTCCACCTCAAGTGCTATGTCATAAAGATCATGAAGTACAAGCAAAGACTCCATTCGAACTATCCAAGTAGCATAATTAGTGGATGTAAGTCTTTCACTAGCTTCAAGCAAAAAACCACCCATTGATGCCATTTTTGAATGTGAAAAAGCACTAGAAACTCTTATGGTTTCTCTAAGAGATCTGAACCTAAAGTCTTATAGCAATAGAGAAAGCTTATAGACTCAATCCTATCAC
Source organism: Diphasiastrum complanatum (assembly GCA_029204225.1). Lineage (NCBI taxonomy): Eukaryota > Viridiplantae > Streptophyta > Lycopodiopsida > Lycopodiales > Lycopodiaceae > Diphasiastrum > Diphasiastrum complanatum. The sequence goes on along the minus strand of CM055093.1, from coordinate 140,932 downwards.
TCATGAACCAATCTGGAATGATGAAAATTATATCTGACTAACATATTGTAGATGTACCTCTATTGAGTAATGTAGATCAACTTTTGATTTTGTCTCTGCGGATCTGAATACCAAGGCAGAAATGAGCTTCGCCCAGATCGGTCATGTCAAATTCGGAAGATAGCATAGTCTTTGCTTCTTTTATCAGATCGATCCTGTTTCCGAAGAGCAGTGTGTCGTCCACATATAAAGTGATAATGATAAAAGACTGCTACATTGTCTTGAAGTAGACATTCGAATATGAAGAGGTTGGTGTGTAGCTGTGATCAATAAGAAAAATATAGTTTCTTTGAAACCATGCTCGAACAGATTGCTTCAAGCCATAAAGTACCTTATGGAGTTTACACACATGATTGTGTTTACCTTCAATAATATAACCTTCGGGTTGCACCATGTAAATGTCTTTTTTGATAACTCCATTACGATATGTTGTCTGTACATCCATTTGATGTATTTCCAAATCTGTTGCAGCAACAAACGTTAATAAAAGTCGAATAAAAGAATGCTTGACTACTGGACTGAAGGTCTCAGTGTAATCGATGTTGTATACCTAAGAAAATCCTCTGGCGTCGAGCTTTTCTTCTGTCGATGCTTCCGTTTGCTTTGTACTTGTTGACTTTGAAAATCCATTTGCAATCAACTACGTTTCTGCTAGCAGGTAATTCGACAATTGTCCATGTTTGTTTCTTGATAAGAGATGAATACTCTTTATCCATAGCTTCTTTCTAGAGATCGAAATTGGGCTGACTGAGTGCCTCTTCGACAGTCGTCGGCACTTGAACAAGGTAGGATGCAGAGTCATCGATATACCTGATAGGTAGTCTGCTAGCTCTTGATAATCTTTTGGATAATAGAAGAAGTTGATCATTTTCATCATGTTGTATTTGTTGAACTGCAACATCATTATCTTCGGATTCATCGTTGATATGTTGTTCACCGAAAGTAGATGAGCTTGGACCTTCAATGGGAATGGTCGATTGAGAAACTTCAAAGTTCAATATGTCGGACGAGTCAAAAAAATTGGCTACATGGGCTTTGCCTTTTTCTTTGAGGTCGATAAACCGATCTTTGATGAAGATGACATCCCGGCTAGTGAATATCTTCGACTCGATAGGATCAAACAACTTGTAAGCTTGATCTGAAGTAGTGTAGCTGATGAAAATACATTTGATACTCTGGAAGTCAAACTTCTTCCTAAGATCATGAAGAATCCACACATAAGCAGTACATCCAAAAACTTTTAAATTTGATAAAGGTCTTCGAATGGTGTTTTGTATGAGAGACCTTTAGTAGGACATCTGTTCTGGATATAGGTTGTTGTTGAAACAACTTCAGTCCAGAAGAACTTCGGAAGTGTCGCATGTGATAACATGCACTTTGTTGATTCGACTAAGGTTTCAACAAGATCATTTGACTGAGGCAAATAGGAGGTAATGTATTGTTGCTCAATGTCATTGTTAAGACAATACTCCTTGAATTTGGTGGAGATATATTCTCCCCCGTTGTCGGACCTTAGAGCTTTGATTCGTTTGGCAATTTAATTTTTTGCATGCTCTTTGAATTGTTTGAACATGATGAAAGCCTCTGATTTTTGCTTAATGAAGTAAACAACTATTAATCTGGAAAATTCGTCAATAAAAGTAATGAAATACTTTGCATCGAGCAATGATGGAATTTGCATAGGTCCACATATATTTGAATGAACAACCTCTAACAGACCTTTTAATGCATGTCTATGACTCGATCTAAAAGGAATCCAATTATGCTTTCCAAGGATGCGACTATGGCAGAGGGAGTTCGACTTTGCCAGAAGGATAGTCGAGATCAAGTGCAAGGGATTGTCTGGATTCAAGGCTTGACTAGAATCAGAATAACAGTGTGCCAATCTATATAAGTATCCATGTCTCTTGTCGAGTGCAAGTATCTTATTATTCCTATTGATAATTCTGCATTGATCAGACTCAAACTCCACCTTATGACCTAAATTTATAATTCTATTTATTGATAACAGATTTGTAGAGAGTTTAGAAACATACAAGACTTTTGACAGTAGATTGGATTGATCATGCTGGAATATTAATCTTACAGGACCTTCACCTACGATAGTGTGAGTTCTATTGCTATGTCCATGTCCTGTATAAGGGAATCAGAATAAATTCTGACGTGGATAGCCAGTCACTCCAGTTGTATATGGTTATTAGTTATGCTACTTCATTCCGGACGTGGTCGTATCAAGTAATTAATAATCATATGAGGGCCCAGACTTGTAATTGGACATAGGAGCAAATGCATGGTGAATGACTGCTTTAATGCAAGAATAGGAGGTCAATAGCTTAATATAGGTTGCATGGAGATCCTAAGGGAAATATTCTCTTCTCTTGGAGAGAATACTTACCATGGAGACTCAACCATTTGGAATTTCAGATTCTTAAGCCAGGTTTTCTCTCCTCTTGGGGGTGGGTTGGTTAGGGTATTGACTAGCCTCTCCATATTGGTTGGGTGGTCCATGCTCCACAGTTGTCCTTTTGGTTTGCATGTGATAGGATTCTTGAAGATCTTCACTTGGCGATCGTTATAGTGGTATCAGAACTTGGATCATAGCAACCAGGAGGTGGGGTTTGAGGATCTTGGATTTTTGTAGTTCTTTTGGTGTATCTCTTTGCTTGTTCTTCTAGGTGGTGGAATTCAATTTCAAGTAGGTGGTTTCTCAGATCCTTGTGTACTTTCAGCCTAAAGATCATAATTGTGAATTTGGTCCATGAATTTTGATGGAAATCATAGGATTTTTAATGATTTTAGTGAATTCTTCACCTAGAATTGAAGTTTTTTGCTTGGAATTGGTCACCTACCGATGTAGTACATTTTTTGGAGTGTACTTGCTGGTTTACAATTAGTAATGATTGGATCTAATGATTGCATGTTGTTTGAATAGTCAAAAGAATGATTAGATAGTGATTTTGGACCAAAAATTGGGGTTTTTGGATCATAAATGGGCTATAGAATTCATATTTGACTAAAATTAGAACTTTTAGTGCTTGTGTGCAATGGATTTACAGGGATTAGGATCAAATTGCACTTATTTGTGGATTTGTCCCACAAATTTGGGTTAAAATTGGTCAAAAAACATGGTTTTTTGTCATGATTTTTGGACTAATTTTGTGGTAGATCTCAAAATTCTTAGCTAGTAGGTGGTAAGAACATTTTCACAGGTGTAATGAGGCTATCCGTAGGCTTTCATGAAGTTTGGTTAGGATTAGACACCATTAAAGGGCTCAAAACATCAAAAATTAGTGTATTTTTGGGGATTTTTAGGCATGAATACCTATCAAATGGGGGTCTTAACTTATTGATTCTCATTACAAGCTTAAAGATATGATGGATTTCCTCTGATTTGAGCCATCATGCATCCATTTTGGATAGGTGAGTATTAGACACCATCATATTGAAGTTTTGCTTGTTGAAGGAGGCCAAAAATGCATTTTTTTGCATGATCTGAGCTTATGATTATCTGTTGGACCTGTTAGAAGCTTCTATGTAGTGCTAGTAACCTCTGATTGGATGCTTATTGGGCTGAAGTACAATTTTTTATGATACCACCTTCCTAAAGTGCACCCTACTATTTAATTTCTGGCCATTTACTGCTCGCACGTGTGAATCCTAGGTGGCAGGGTGATGTGGCAAGTGCCTTGTAGACCCATCGTACTGTGTTCTACAACAACCAATTTGGTGTCTTGTAGAGAAAGTTATGGGTGTCTTGTAGAGAAAGTTCGTTTTTTGAACTAAAATTTGCAAAATTTTGGAATTGTTCTGATGCATGCATGCTTATAACTCAATGTAGTGCTTGTCTGAAGATGGAAATGTATGAATACACCTGTATGCATGCTTGGATTCATGTTGCATGCGTAATCAGTAGTTTGATTAGTAGTTTTCTTGCATGAAGCTATTTTTGAAGATTCTAGATCAAAAATCAGATTTCCTTGTGGCTAAGCTATTTACAAAAAAAAATTCATTTTTTTTTCGAGAAATTCAGTGCATGTAAAGTTGGTTGCATGCGTGATGTTTTGGAATGTTTTGATATGTGACAGTGCTTGTGAATTGTTGGATCGATCTTCTTAATCGATTTTCACAATTGGCCCATTTCGAACGGTTTTCGAAAATCTTGGTTTTTCGTAAATTTTTAGTTTTGGTCCTAAAAGTTGTAGTTGTTTAAATCAGTCTGATATTGATTACACAAAATGAGCTTAAATAAGTGAAAGACCTTGCTGAATATTTTCGGCCTGTTATGAGGGTTCTGAACATTTCACTTATTGGTTGATGATTGGATCTTGACTGATTAAGCTAATTTATCGTTTCAGGTAATCAATATGGCAGATGATAATGCAAATGCAGCTCTCGATGGTCAGGTACCAATGCCTACCTATCTACAATTTTTTCAGTCGTTAAGCCAAGCGCTTAATGAAATAAAAAATAGAAACATTGTTCGGGATCAACAAATGGAAGTACTATTAAATCAAGTGAAAACTTTATCTGCTCCCAACTTGGGCTTTCAGTCTGAACTTTTTTGGGGGGAAAAGAAAGAGAAAAAACCTGAAGTTGTAGATGACTGGTTAACCAAGTGGACCGATTATTTTAATATACACAGAATTTCTGAAGAAAAAAAGATTGAGAGTGTTATTCTGTTCTTTCGTGGGAAAGTTTCGTCATGGTGGCGTGATCTGCAACCAAAACCTACCACATGGGACGATTTTATGGAAGTGTTCAGAAAGTCGTTTGTGGTTGTAGATGACTCAGATCTCAACCAAAAATTTGTTAATTGCAAAACGGGTACTCGGAGTTTTGACTTGTACCTGCAAAATTTTATGGATTTATGGAATAAAGTTCTCTCATTCAATGCAAAACTGGAACTGCGATACTTTCTGCTTGCAGATTATCAGAATGAGTGTAAGCGTAATGTGCTTCAAACTTTTGATGACGTCGTATGAGTCGCAAAAGCATATGATTCCACAGTGGTGGCATCTGAAAAGCAATTACAAAATAATCCATCTAGATCATACGGACCCAGCCAGGAAAAAAAAAAAAGTCCGTGGTAACAAAAAATCTAAGTATTTTGATGAACTAGACCATAAGATAAGAGTTAGTTCCAGGTAGTCACCCTATCTCTAGACAACCTTATAGGTTCTCTCATAAAGAAGAGATAGAGATTACTAAGCAAATTGAAAATTACTTGGAGATGGGTCATATTCAGCCAAGTAAGTCACCTTGCGGTGTTCCCGTTTTTCTTAAATCGAAGAAAGATGGAGGCTTCAGGTTGTGTGTAGACTACAAGGTGTTGAATAAGGTAACTTTAAAAATTAAATATCCTTTGCCTCATATGGATGATCTGGTGGATCGATTAGGTGGAGCTAAATACTTCACAAAGATAGATCTTAGAATTGAATATCATCAGATTATAATTCATCCGAATGATGTGCTAAAGACTGTTTTTCGGACGAGATTTAGTCATAATGAATTTCTTGTGCTTTCTTTTGGGTTGACGAATGCACCAGCTATGTTCCAACAGATAATAAACGATCTTTTTTGTCCATATCTATTGAAGTGTGCGGTTGTATTCTGAGAATACATTCTCATCCACAGTAAGACACTGAAGGAGCATTTGAGTCATCTTAAGACCGTCTTAGATATTCTCAAATCAGAGAAACTTTATGCTAAAGAATCTAAATGTGAGTTTTCTAAGCATGAGTTATTGTACCTCGGTCATAAAATCACCCATAGTGGGTTGAAGATTGATAAGAGTAAGGTCAAGATAGTGCTTGAGTGGACGATACCGAAGACAGTTAGAGAAGTTAAATCTTTTCTCGGTTTTGCAGTTCTCTTTTGTAAGTCAATTGGAGAATATGCAAAAGTTGTGGCACTCTTAAATAATTTGACTAAAGGCAGAGTTAATAAAAAGAAAAAGAGAGGTCAACCTAGTGAGCCTATTGAGTGGAATGATGAATTGGACCAATGCTTTGAGAAACTCAAGCAAATGGTTGCTTCAGCTCCTATTTTACAGATTGCGAGTCCTGATATACCTTACATAGTGTGAACTGATGCGAGTGATTCGGTGTTAGGATCAGTTCTTCTACAGGATAATAGGCTGATAGCGTTTGAAAGCCAAAAACTCACGGGGCCTCAGTTGTGTTACACAACTCAAGAGAAGGGGTTATTTGCTATGATACATGCACTTAAAACTTGGAGGCATTACCTTTATGGTAGTCAGTTTATAGTGTATGCAGATCACCAGCCTCTTAAGTACTTTTGTAATCAGAACAATCTGAGAGGTCGTAAAGCTCGCTAGGCTGAGCTTATGCAAGAATTTGATGATGAAATCTGATATATCAAGGGTAGCTCTAATCAAGTTGCGGATGCGCTTAGTCGGATTGGTGAATTAAATAAACTTTCATTCACCCAAATTTCCACTGATCTATATCTTTCACTGAGAGAGAGATGTGAATTAGATTCTCATTTTGGTCCCATCTGGAAGACGGTGGAGACAGGAACAAATGAGGATGGAATAGAGATATACTCACAGGGGTCTCAGGTTTCTAAGAAAGATAAGAAGATAGCGGAACAATTCTCTATCCGAGGTGGTTTATTATTTTGAATGGAAAAATTTGTGTACCAGCGGATGATGAGTTAAAGAAGAGGATTCTTTATGAGTGTCATGACGTTCCCTGTGCAGGTCATCTGGGTATACACAGGACTTTGGACTTGGTCAGAAGAGAGTTTTATTGGCCGAAACTCAAGCCATTTTTTGAGTCTTATGTGGTTAAATGTAGACCTTGTCAGTTAGCCAAAGCTAAATGCTTGAAGGCTGGAGGGTTGTTACATCCCCAAGATATCCCTCAGAAATGATGGAAAAGTATATCTATGGATTTTGTAGTTGGACTTCCAAGGACCCAACGCCAAAATGATTCTATTTGGGTCGTGGTGGATAGGTTGACAAAGTTAGCTACTTTTATACCAGTCAAGTCAACTTCTAAGGCTTTGGATTAGCCCAGATATTTGTGGAAAGATTATTTAGGCTTTATGGACTGCCAAATGATATAGTTAGTGATAGAGATCCTAAATTTATAGGTCACTTTTGGTCAGCTGTATTCCATAACCTAGAAAGCTCGCTTATTATTAGTTCTTCTTATCATTCTGACAATTAACCAAAATATGACTAAACTTGACTAAACTAGTTGAAATTTCTCACACGTAGATAATCTGCACAATTCAAGTGTTTTAGTTTTTGGCTCTCATTGCACAGCTGGTGCTATTGGATGTTTAAGATGACAATATCCACGACCATTTCCACGTCAATCCATGCAAAAAAAAAAATTGCATCACGGGACTTGATCATTTGAATGTTGCATGGATATATTGGTGTTATGTTATTTTGTGTATTGGGTAAGTATGGCATGCCATATTCTATACCGAGCTACTTCTCTTTAAATCCAGGGTTAAACTTATTAGAAGTGTTGTCCACAAACTAAGGCAGAAAGGAAGCCATGAAGATTGTAGGCTCATTAATGTATGTTATGCTTTGCACTTGTCCTAATCTAGCATACCAAGCTTTGTCTAACTTAGAGTTGACACACTAGAAAGCTCTTTTGAAGGTCTTAAAATATATACAAGCTACTAACAACTTTTTCATATGTTATGGAGATAACCAATTTTCCAATATTCTTACAAGATACACACATGCTGATTGGGTAGGAGACGTCAATACTAGTGTTGTAGCTTTAATTACACTTCAAATCTCATTTACTTCAGTTGACTCTGTATACACTACCATCTGTTTCTTTCAAATATCAATTACAAAGTCCCAGACCTGGTTATCTACTCAGGAACCTGCTGTAGATGATGAACTTGCAGAACTAGATGCAAGTTTGAGACAGGTTCACAACACTACACAAAGTCAATCAAACAAGTCAAAGAAATGTCAAAGAGTCACTTTTCACGAGATTCAAATCCTTCGGTAGTCGATAATCCTTTGATAGTCAATAATCCTTTGATAGTCAATAATCCTTTGATAGTCGACACTATTGACTCAACAATCTTTGGAAGGCATTCTAACCTAACGACTATTTTTCACATCTCAAGGACTATCGTTGCTCCATCTTGATTATATTTGGTTCTAAAAATCAGTTTACAACCTATTGCTTTCTTGTAAGATGGTAGATATACCAATATCCAAGCGTGATTTTCAATCAATGCATTGGTCAGTCCAATCTTCCCTACCAATTTTTTTTCCTTATCATAGGCCTTGCCCTAATATCAATGTATCATGGCATATGCTAAATTGATCATTATAAGGCAAGTATATCTATTATTACACAACAATCACACAACATAATACTTGGAAGCCATAATCAATCACTACCAGTGGCAAAGGTATAGTTTGGTCATAGGAGTCGATAACATGGCATACCCATGCCATCATGTACGTATATGTACCTATGAATCATTTGGTACTCGACGGACTCTATGTAAAATTGCTTGGGAAAATCCATGATGTTCAAGCTGACCTGGGCAAATCCATGTCATTCAGGCTTACCAAACCCTGAACCGATTCAACCATAATAGATGTCAAAAATCGCAACTTAATAACTTGCTATAGTCTGTTATTATGTTTAAGTGCAACAAGTAAAGTGTGTCATTTCTCGTGGGTATCAGGGTACCTTTGTTACCATTCTGACCTCTCATAGATACATAAAAGCCCTAACTTATTTACATTCACGCCGGTAAGGCTATTTAAATAGGGTTTTTTTTGGTTATAATCATTGTTAGTACCTTAAACAATTACATACTAGTAATGTTTAGTTGCAACTAGTTTATCAAACCACAATTTAAGGAATGTTGTAAAGTGTATTAGTACAAAGTAGCACATTTTTAAGCCTAAATGAAAGCTTTACCCATAACCATTTCATCATTCGAAAGCTCGTATAGGGTTTGCATGAAGTCATACCTGAATGGCGTGTAGTAGATTCTTCCTAAGAGGTAGTCATGTTCGTTTCTTCCACTTGGCTATGACAAACATCCTACTAGCATTATGATTGAATAGCAATGATTCTCAAGTTAAATTTGTAATACTATCTAGAAGTAATGTATCTCAAGGCAGATCATCGATTTGCAAGAGCAATAGACATTTGTCAATGTCTACTTATTTCGGTAGCAAGAACCGTAGATATTAATTACATTAAGTAGTAATTTTATGCTATTATTTACTATACTTCTCACTCGAAGATAAGCAAAATTTGAGCGTATGCTAAGTTAGATATAAGAACATACCTTACTAGAGTACTTCATTTATACTTCTTTACTAGGCAAAAGAAGAGCCTTAATGTGTAGAAGTGTGTAATCATATTGTAGCATACCGAGATAAGGGCGCCCATACAATGTATGCATAGTAAGACAAGCATTCATAAATATTGATCAGACAACACCATTACATAGGCAACGATCTACCATTGGCCACATTTTGCATCATTATGTAATAGATAACTACCAAACTAGCGACCAATAGTTGTAAAAATTCAACTTTTTTAGGTGCACATTTCCACCAACAAACATCAATGAAAGGGCTGATGGAAACTACTTCAAAAAAATGTGCCAAAATGGGCTCAAAATGGGCCCTTTAAGAAATTTCACTTTAGAGAGAGGTTATGTAGAGAGAGAATGAAAACCGGTAACTTCTGGTCACCATTTTCCGAGTTTCCGGCCTTGCCCGATGTTTAACTAGTATGGTTAACTTCAGACAATAGTTAGCTAAGCATGAGATGTAATAACTTCTCTTCATGCTCGTTCCAAAATTCGGGACTAGAGCTTTAAGACTGAAAATCTTGGTGTGCTCAATGTAAAAACTGAAGCGCGAGAGGCAAAACTTTTGAAATCACTGTATGCTTATAGTGAAACATGAGGCAGGCGAATTTTTCAATGCGACATAAACATTACAAAAGTAAGGAATGCTAGATCTATTCATATTGATTTACTGTAGTTTGATTCATTTACATGATTGTAGCTTTAATAATGGCAATGTTCCATTTGCATGTTGCTCTTCCGATGGAATGCACTCCAATTCTTAAGAAAAATGCAAAAGTTGTAGAGAATGTTGCTGCAATAGTCAGAGAATTGAGAATAAATAATCATATGAATATAGATTTGTGGGTGGATGGATCAATTTATCCTAATGATTCAGCTACTAATTTGTGTCCAGATTTTAAGTAAGTAACTCATCTTCTCAGATATGTATGTGAAAGAAATAGCATATTACTTGGATATTGTCAAAGGTTGCGTGATATTGGAATGCATAGCATTTCTTGTCTTAATCAACAATTACAGTTTGCTAATCAACAATTGCTTCATTATGTGCAACACACTAGTGCTGAAAACAATGCACTTAAGAATGCTATGTCAGAGTTGAATGCTACTGTCACTGCTCTTCGGGGATCAAACCAAGAAATGTTAGAAGCCATGGAAAAGTTGCGATCCGAGAGTTTAAAATCTGCTGTTGATATATAAATTATCAATAAGCCAATGATGAAAAGGAAAAGAAAGAGAGTACCAATGAAGAATATTGATGACTTATCTACACATAGCGGCAATAAAAAAAAAAAAATTTCGAGCATTCAACTATGTTGTCATATAAACTGTTTATTTGATTTGTATATGTCATTTAAGTTTGATTTGCACTTGATAACATGGATTATTTATTTATTAAACATAATTTGAGTTTCATATAGTTGTTGCAGATTATGTTTGGTGGCAAAGAACTATTTAACAGATCGTTCATGCATTGGATCATCTTTAAGTCATGTTTTACCAAGAAAATCAGCAAAGGAAATGATAAAAAATGCTCGACTTGAAAAAATGAAAAATGAAATTGTAGAGATTGTTTTGATTAAGGTTCAATCATACTTGGATGCGAATGTGATACAAGGTGCATGTGATGTATCTGGAATTAGCAGAAATGCTTATTCTACTTGTTTTAGAATAGTTAAAGAAGCTTTTTTCCCAAGTGATGGTGAAGAAAATTTATCTTCTGCGTCCATATTGAATAAGATTAGCTAGAAATTTTTATAATGACGGAATGTTCAAAGTAGTTGGCCAACCACTTCATATAACTAAATTATAAAAATCTGAATATGGTGAGCTCAATAAACTAAATGATTCTATAAACTAAACGAACATAAAGTAAATGGAAAGATCATTATTGTAATAAAATTGGATGAATCTGAAATCATCAAGGGTCAGAAGTTGGAATGAGTGAGTGTCACTTTGATGAACAAAACTTCAGATACAAATGATCGAACGTTTAGTGTTCAATCGAAAAATCACATATGGTGGTTGGCGGCATTCCAGGTATACATTTCAATTTTCATTTAGAATATCTTTATTAACAATTCATACCTTGCCAGTTTTTATTCGCATGTCATGTATTACTTGTTTCTCTACAGATCTTGAAAGAGGACCATAAAATACTTTCATGGATATTTTCTAGAACAAATTATGGCGAGATTATAAGGAGACATTTGGAGGGTGAGAAATTTATAGTCGAAAACCATGGAAGTTTTCGAATTCAATGGCACCTTGCAGGGGATTTGAAAACATTAAAATGTATGTATAATGTCTCTCATGGGACAACATCAAAGCATCCATGTCTTTATTGCATGAAGAATTGCTACAATATGAATTTTGGACGATCAACAAACACTGGCCCAACATGAGAAGCCGAAGATCCAAATATGAAAAGTGTTCTGCCAATTCCATTAAAATATGTTCACATATGCACATTACATGCTGAGGTTCGTATTATTGAAAAACTTATTTACCTGCATATTCTACTAGCATGGAATCATAAACCGGAGTCTGTGGCTAAAGCAGCAATTAGGAAGTTGGAAATAGTTCTGTCAAATGCAGGACTACATAAAGGGAATGTCACGATTGAAAAAAGTGACAGACTCTCCGGTAAATAAGGAAATGTTCCTAATAAGCCATCAATTGGAGGTGCTAAAGCAAGAAGATTCTTATCCAATCACACATGCAAAGAATCAAGTGTCAGATACGAAATTTGAAGAGAAATTGTTCAAGCCACACGAACACTAGAAGGAAGTAATCGAGTGGAAAATAGACAAGTGTGGACCAACTTGGACAAACTCATAGGTGTTATCAGGAAAGAAAACCTATCATCAGAAGATATGAGGACTTTGCAAAATCATTGCACCACATTTGTAAAATCTGTACATGATTGTTGAAGAAAAGACAACGTTACTCATTACATGGTGCTAATCTATATCATTATCTGGTACTTTTCTCATTTAGGTTTATATTTTTTTCTACTGATTTAACTAACCAAAACTATTGTTTGCAGCACATTCTTCTTCATCATGCAACTTAGTTTGTAAAGGAATATGAGAGCTTAAGTATCTGGTCATCACAAGGCATGGAAAAATCTCATTGGCGAGCAAGGGGAGCATTTCATAGAGCAACAAATCATGGAGGACACAATTCAAGAAATAAATATTTAATTCAACTTTTTCAGTGGTTTTATAGAAGAGCACAATTTAGATATCAAGCTAAAAACTCGCCAAGTATTATGATATTTCGAAAGGCATTCAAATTCATTACAAAAGAGAAATCCTTGTAATATATCAAAAATCTATTACAAAAAATAATTTAATTATCATCATCATCTTCTTCAAGATTCAGACGGATGGTATTGTCATGAAGGAATAATCTCCTTTCATATGGATCCAAAAATTCTAATTTTTTTCTCTTGCTCATATCAATGTAACCTGAATAAAGGGCCATTGTAGATGATCTTTTTGTAGTCTCATTGGGAGTATAATCCAATATCTTAGTAGGCAAATCTCTTTTCACAAAAATATTTTATATGTTTCTCTTGCATACTTATGGCCTCCTAAACAAACTGATAATGATTTGATGGCCATAATGACAGTGGTTGCATATGGATTAAAAGATGAATGATATATACAAATCTCATTTTTTTGAAAGTGTTTCAAATAATGAGATAGAGACACATCTTTTCTCTCGGCTGATACACCACGGACGCCTCCATGTCTCATACCAAAGGCATCTTTTTCAATACCATCTTGTAAACGAAAAAAAATAAATTTAGATTTATACATAACATTGCAAACTCAATAAGAAAACTAAACAATATCAATACCAATATAATATCTACGTACTAGATCATAATCATCGTAATCAACGACGTTTGTTCTACTAATTTTATGTCCTCCATTGGCCTCTACATTTCCGGAGGAGATATATCTAGGCCTTGGGGAATATTTTTTTTGGAATTCCAAAAATTCCTCCTCTGTAGACAAAGTTTTTTCATAGGCTTTAGATTTTTCAATCATGGCCTCCAAGGCCTCATTGCCAGATTTCCAATTGCCATCTTTATCATAATCTATCTCACTTTCAAGGTCATCATATGAGTAATCAACAATGTCAGAAAATTCAAATAAATTTTGAGCAAAAATTGAGAGGATTCCATCCTCTCTCAAATTCAAAACATCTTCTATATCATTAAATGAAATATAACTTTCATTATTTATAAAATATAAGGAAACATCGAGTAGAGTTAATTGATTAACAGGAGTTGCAGATGGAAGAGAATCGGAGAGGATTATAGAACAAAGGAGAGTTTTTTAACTCTCACAGACTTCTATGCAGGTCTAGGACAGTACCCTGGAGTTGCTGCCAATCATGCAAGGGCTAATTCTCACTGGGTTTGGAAATATTAAAATCTGATGAGATTTTAGAGATGAAGGTTAGCTCAAATGCTCAATGTCATTGCTTATAGAGAAACCTTAACTAATCACAAACAAAAAGCATGGAAGAAATGGAAATAACAAGCAATCACAAAAATAGAATAAGCAAGAGTGATTAGCAAATGAGGATGCTTGAGCTCTCAAAATAGTAGAGTCAATTAAGCATCAAAATAGTGTACAAATATGTCTTTTTATAAAATGGAGAAGGCCCTTGCCCCTCAATCCTATTTGGCTAATATTCACATTGATTCTATCCATTCATTTTGGACCCAACCTGATCCAAGGGTCCATAAAATGTAAATTGAAATTCACAAGATTCATGTGAGTCTCAATTTGGACCCAACTCTAAAATGTAATCTCTGAGTTTAAAAATGACTTTGGGCCTCTAGTTTTATTTTAATTCCAAGGCCCAAGTCAATTTTATTTTATTTACACTTAAGCTTGCGTGCTCGTTGGGCCATGGGCTTACGTGCGCAGGATGCCATGCCCTCGCAACACATTTTATTGGACGATTTTATTTATTTACACTTTGTTGGGAATACCCCCAACAGAGGTGAGCCTCTTTCACTCTCATTGGCCACTTCATTGGGGCAAAGATTCTAATCCAAGCCTTTCAAATAAACACAACTTAAATCTAGTGGTGCTAAAAAAGCACAAGAGCACTCACATGATTCATGTGGGTTCTAATTTGGGCCCTTTGAGCTTTTTTATTTGCAACTTGACTTAGGGCCTCTAATGACATTTTAGAGTTTTAAGCCCCTAGTCTCTTATTCCTAGGAATTACAACTTGCTACCTGTGCTCATTGGTGGTTGGGCTTATACACGCATGACGCCAGTGCCTCGCACTTATTATTCTACTATATTGTGGCGAGGCCCACTATAGGTAAGGCTTGGCCAACAATATTTTAAGTGGTGGGACCCACTTATTTATTTGTATACATGAAATACACACAACAAGGTCCATGGCCCAAAGTAGTGCCGGTCTCTCGGCACTAGGCTACAACTGTCGTGGAGGGGCGTTGTTGTCGGTTCTTTTATTGCTGGGACATGGATGCTTCAAGAAAAGCGTGGATATAATTCGCTTACGTAAAACCTGAGGCTTTATTGGATGATGGCGATCAGCAAGAACTTGGACTTTCCAGATTTTCAATAAGAACCATAAGGGTCTGGTGGCCATTCCGGGTAACCTTGTCCATTGACAATTGGGTAGTTGATGCATTCCATCGGAGGATCCCAAGATAAATCTTGTTGATATAATGGATGCTCATAGATCGACACAACTAGTCCCAATGTTCTAGACTCTCCCAAATTGTAAGGTGGATATGACGACGTGCTTGCTTGACTCTCTTGTCTATCCAGGTATTCATGGTATGCCATAACTTGACGACTTTCCTCAGTAGTCAATATGTACTGGAGGCCTATTTGGGCTTGGATTCCCTGGATTTGGCCTTTGAAGAATGGACATACTCCGAATTGGCGTTGATTTGGGGGTCTGTTGAATTGTGGAACAATTAGACTTTGGTTGAATCTTGCTTGATTCTGCTTTTGACCATTGAATCCTTGAATCTGGCCGTAGAACTTGCTACTCTGCATTTTGTCCTTGTGAAAAGCGCGGATTCTTGATTGGACACCTTGTACTTGGATGATCTCCAAAGCGAAAGATACATTCATCCTTCTCAAGAAACGTAATTGAGCGAGCATAAGCTTGCTGACAACTTGAAGTGCAAGGTTTTTGGTCTTTTACTGCACTTGATCCGTTTGACTCTGCTCCACTTAGTTGCCTTCCACAGGTTTCCATTCTTGTTTGATCATCGCTTGTTGAAGAGATTCAGCAATTTGATGGATCCGATTGGTATAGTCTCTAATTGTTTCATCAGGGAACTTCTGTAACTTAGACAATTTTGCAAGGATGGCCTCCATAACTCAGCACTGTAGTGTTGCAAAGGTAGTTGGGTTATGGATTGCTTCTATGATAGTGCAATGATAATGTTGTTCCAACTTCCTTTTTTTTTTTAATGAGAAGAAGAAGAAGAAGAAGAAGAAGAAGAAGAGAAAAGAGTCGGTAAACGATGAATCAGTATGGATGGGAACAGAACAGAAATAGATTTAACAGATGAGCATGATAAAAGTTACATTGTTAAGAGAAGATGGAAGATGGAATAGAGATGAAATAAAAAATTGATGGATGGATGGTGGCTGATATGGAGGTCACTCACCAAAGAGGCTTAGGCTACAATTATTTTTGGAGTTTTTTTTGTACTGTCTATTTTTTTCTCCTTTTTGTTTTTAATTTTTTATAATCTATTTTTTTTTTTTTTTACGATTTTGTTTTTCTCACGACTTTTTTTTTTCTCTTACGATTTTTTTTTTTTTTTGAAAAATAGAACTGTCAAAGTCGTGGGAAGACGCTATTTAAAAGATAGAGAAGGCTCACCACGTTGAGGTTTTTCTTCCAATTTTTAGTTTTTATTTTTTTTAAGGGAATAGAACTGTTGCAGTCGTGGGAGGACGCTGTCTAAAAGATAGAGAAGGCTCAACACACTGAGGTTTTTCTTCTAATTTTTTTTATTTATTTTTGATGTTAAACTAGGAACTAGTCTTGGTCTCAGTGAGACTAAGATAGAACTTCAGAAGGTTCTACCAAAGTTACTTAGTAGTATTTTTGGATTTTAAAGGTTTTAAGTGAAAAAAGAGTGGTGAGGAAGAAGAAAAGAGAAAGAGAGAAGAAGAGAGTGCAAGAAAAGCTATGCGACGAGGCGAGTGTGTGGCACTCCCTGGCAACGGCGCAAGATATGAATAATACTTGCGTTTCAGTAGTTATAAGCATATGCTTCTAAATTCCAATCCAAAAAACTACCCATAATATAATTAGTCTTGAATGAATAGCAAACCTCCAGACCATGCTTTTTGCTGCTCCACGGATGTTTGGCCCTTCCGTCATTCCCTTTGACAACTCCATGTCTTTCTCTATGGCATGAAACATTTTTTTCCAATTCAAAAGTTTGAAATCAATAAAATACTCCTCCATCGATGCACCACCTTGCATATCCATTGGCCTTGAAAAATGATACAGCACCCAAGTCATTATGAATTCAACTTTGATATATTGTTCTATTATGGGTGATTTTGGAGGCTGTTCCATACTCCAACTTTGTTACATAGAAACCATGCAAACTTTAAGAGTAGCATAAAAAATATGACGAAAACGACATATGTTTTAAAACACCTACTCAGAGCCAAACATTCCTTTAGAACATTGAGAGGTGTGTCCTTTAGGTGCTCCATGTCTCCTTCATTATCCATATCCTAAAATCCTTGTCACTCTTTGGGATTCCGAACTACCTGGATATGGGTCCCATGCACCAACCCAGCCATTTATACTTCACCTCATTGGACATTGTGGAGCAACGCAAATGATGCAATTTTTCCAAGCCAAGGAAGATTCCCATGCCAGAATGTTCTGTGCTAGTAACAAGCTTAAACCACTCCTTACCAAGTGATGGGTTGACAACTCTCAACATCTTATCCATTTTGGTGGTCCACCTAGCATACACCACCCCCTCAGCATCCTTCAAGGTCTTGTGGGCCTTATCTTGCCCTGATTGAAAATTGTTTCTGACTTCGTCCAACTCTGAATTTATGTCATTCTGTACAAGACACAAAGAGTTATTCCCAAATTATTGTTAAAACCAATACTAGTTTTATAAAAAATGTAGCACATGTCGGAATGAAATGCTAAATTACCTCGGACAATATGCGGGCCAACATATATCTCATCAAGGAATACCAAATAATGTTCTCCCTCTTGAGTTCTATTGCCCTAATTCTCTCCACTTCAGTGAGGTCAGTGGGAGAGATCATTTGCCTGAAGAAGTTGATGTTGCACTCGCATAGTTGATGCACACTATAAAGTCGGTCTCCTAGATCCGTTTTTATTATACCAATTTCATTCAACCTAAGAATACACATATTACATGGAGAGTAGCAACATGGAAAACACAACACCAACTCAAATGAACATGTCTCTGCATCCGGCTGAATGAAACTAGTACGCATTAGTACATGCTTACTTATATCATTGGCATACTCCTCGTGTATCGCCTCCATCCATGCCGACAACCTATGGTTGCCATCCCAACACACAAACATACGACCATGCAAATCACTCCATTCGGGATCGAGCAAAACCCTGGCATCAAAGTCCGCACTTATTTTCTCCCAAATATTATCCCATTGAAATTTTGAATGATCTTTCATGTAAACGGATTTGCCATTGGATCTTGTGATACATATCATGAAGTCACCCTTTTTCCATGATATAGCCATCACGTCCATAAATCTCCTTTAGTTTCATACATTGACCTCCAACAGTTCTGATAGCTTTGTGTTCCAAAATGCGACACAATGGCACTAGTGGTGGAGGAGACTGATGTTGAACTCTAAAATGAGAAAGGGTTGCCGATAAAATATCCAAATGAAATGACAAAGAAAAAACACCAATTTTATCTGGTCTCACCCCTTTGACTCTCTTTTTTACCTCAGTCTCAGCCTCAGCCAGACTAGATCTTGGTCTGTGCCACCAACATCGAACCCCTCTCCAACTTCAGTATGGTCTTTGTGAATTGTTTTTCCTTGCTGTAACAAAAAGTCAGATATTAAATATTGATAAGCAACAATAATATTAAATAATATTGTAACAATTTCAGTATGAATTGCGAAATCGTATCTGAGAGAATTAGTAAATCTCATTAACAATCTCAATTGCAAGGTGCTCTTCCATGTCCTCTACCGTTTTAATATTTCCAATAGTCGCATTTTCTATATCATCGCCAGTATCAGCTAGTTCTTTGGACGGCTCAAGCGTAACTGCGGGCCTGTTAGCCATCTTTTTTTTTCGCATGGTTGAGCTATAGCATAGTTCAATCAAGAAGTCAGAAACTTTGAATTGCATTTCTCACAGATTTAAAAAATATTTTTCGTAATCCCGTCTGAGCAAACACAAACTGGACACACAAACATCCGTTCACAAGCCATTTGAAACTATTGTTCAGCTTCAATTGCCGGTGATTGAAGCTGGACAGTCATTTCAAATGGCATGCCCTACAAATAATTTTAAAAAATCACCTCAATTGGAGAAAGAAATAACGTTCTCCTCAAAGGCAAAAAACGAGTTCACCAAACGTAATCAATGTTTTTTAGAAATATTTGTTTGAGCAAAAAAAAATTGTAGGCAAAAACATGTGGCTACATCATATTTTAAATGACTGTTCTTGACGATTGAAGCTGGATAGTCATTTAAAATTGCAAGCTCCTCAAATACATGTAGCCAAGTCTATGTCTCAAAATTTGGATATCGAAATCTGGGTGTCAAATTTTGGGAGTACCAAATTTTGGGAATCAATTTTTTTGAAAATCGAATTTTGGGAGTCGATATTTTTGGAAATTGAATTTAAAATTGTTTTTAAAGAACGCCTATTGAAGCCCAGTAATTTTTTTTGGAATCAAATAATATGTTCTCCAAGGTTTATGAGAGAGCACCAAATCAGTTATGGTCTCAATCCAATATCGACAAAATTTAATATCGATTTTTTTCAACCCAAAGATTGAAATCCATAATCAGATTTTTTCAATATCCAGAGTTTTTCAATACCTAGAGTTATCGGAATTTTTGCCATCTAGTTTTTGAAACCCAGATTCCTCAAAACTTTTATTACCTAGAGTTTTCAAAAATTTTGACACTCCTATTAAATATGCCATTTGAAACGACTGTCCAACTTCAATCGCCGAGTTGGATAGTAGTTTAAAATCTTAAGCTCATGAACATTTTAAAAGTTCCCACTCAACGAGCTCGAACGCACTCCTATTGACAATGCATGATTAAAAAAAAAATGAGATCAGTTAACAACTACTGCATTGAGCATCAACCAACTAAGTGAGCTGGGATTGTCTATGTATGCTAATCAAATATGCTTGAATGATCTGGCTACATGCCATTTCAAACGATTGAAGCAACAAACTTCTATTATTGACAAAAAAATCCAACAAACTAAGATAGAGCCAACAAACATGCAAGTTAGGGTCTCAAAAATCTCAAAAGTTAGGATCTCCAAAAAGATGCTAAGATCTTGTTTGAAGCAAAGATTCATTATTTAAAACAAATTTCCCAGCTTCAATCGTCGGCAATTGAAGCTGGAGAATAGTTATAAACAGTGAGCTCAGTTTATCATATTACCTTCAGAGCATCAATTTTTGATCAAAAGATAAAAAAAATCCAATAACGAATTCGTCCGACACAAAGTTGTTCGATATGGAATTTTTTGATACCCTAAGTTCAGAATTTTGTGATACCCGTAATCAAATATTTTCGATATCTATAATTTGAATTTTTCAATACATAAAATCAGAAATTTTCAATACGGGACTCAGAAAATTCTGGATTTTCCGATACCCAGAATTTGTCGATACCTGTTTCAATCGCCCTGTCATATATGCTTGAACGATATGGCTACAGGCCATTTGAGACGACTGTCCAGCTTCAATCGCCGACGATTGAAACCGGAAAGTCGTTTCAAATCTTAAGTTTAGTGAATGGTTTTAAATGTTCACTCTCAGTGAGCTCCAACGCACTCCTATTGAAGTTGTGCGGTGCAAGAAAACAGTGAGCTTAGTGGACAATTACCTCAGTCAAAATCAACCAAATCCTATTTTTGACAAAAAAAAATCCAACTTTTTGAACACTTAAGTGAGCTAGAGTAGGAAGAAATGTGCCTTCTTTATGCTAAATTTGGGCAACATTGCACCCTATGGATTAGGATAATAAATTAGTGCTCCTATCGCATTCCCTTCAGAGCGCATCAATTTTTAATCAGAAGTTAAAAAAAAATCCAATATTGAAATGGTCCGACACAAAGATCGAAAAATATCAATAGATCTTGATGCATCCCTCTGCAAAAGGCTCATTTCAAAAAAGAAAAAGATCAGATAACATATATAGAAGCTCTTGGAAAGATAGGATAATGGATTTTAAAGTATCACCTATCGGTCAATTTATCCCGGAAGTTTTAGTTCAGCATGCTTATTTTCACAAGAGTTCAACATTTATGATCTGAATCCAAATGATAGAAGGAAATGCAATTGTAAGTTTTCAGATTCAATTTCTTTAGAGGTGGCATTTTCTTTAAATTATATTTTTCTTGAGATGTTTTTGTTGGTTTTGCATATTTGTATCCATCAAATTTCGTTGAATGGCAAACAATTCAATCGATTGTAGGAACAATCGATGTCATACATTCAGATATCGGTAATTTACAATATAAAGGTCGTTCTCCAAAATCGCTTTTAGAGTCAGTAGTTTTTTTTAATGATCACACCTATTTTCCTGATAAAAATGGTTTAGTTGGTAGATTAGAGCCATATCCTCTACCAGATTTTTCGAGTGAGGAATGGATTTCTCCTGATGCAGCAATTTCAGAAAGTTTTCAATCTAGGCTATATATTGATATTCAGAGTATATTAAAATGTAGCACTAGATCAAAGAATAATAGATTAAGTTGGTATTTACCTTTAACTAATTTTGTTGATTTTTTTTCAAATGCAATATTCGAAGAACAAAAACAATGTTTATTTGTAAGGACTTGAGTGCTGATATAATCGCCAAATTGTTGGATGATGGATGAGATACAAAACAAAATCAGCAAGTTGAGTGCAGAGTATGTTACTCATCCATGACATTTAGATATCACATCGAAAAACAAATGCTCACTTTGTTGCTGTATTATAGAAAATGGATTAAATGCAAAAATGTTTGGAAGCCATTTGATCAAGATTTTGGTATAAACCCTCAAAAGCAACTTCAGATAACAGTGAAAAGAAATGACAATATTCTTGCAATTGTTGAGGCCGAGGAAGATTGGTGTCTCAATCACATTTGATCAGAACTAGACATGTTGCAATTCGATCTACCTCAGTACTATCAATTTCGATTGAATGGTGTAAAGGTACGTTATGCCATATAAAAATATTTCTTTTTTTTATTTCTAAGTGAATCAGTTTTATATAATATATTAACTAAAACAATTTCTTGTGCAGGTAAGAATAAGGTAGGAAGAGCATATAAAATACAAAGACATTGGAACATCCATTGAAATTGAAGATCCATAGATTATGAACTATGAAATTTTGTATTATATAATACAATTTTTTGTATACATCATTTTTGAAAATATATGAATCACTTTTTCTACGAGGCTCTTTCATTCCTATGATCTCCATTTCCATGGTGCAAAACACAATGTAATTTCAACTGGATAATATGAGTTTTCAATACAAGATTCATTGTCTCCTACAAGAAATAAATTATCTCCATTGGGGAGATCTTCAGTTACTTGAACTCCAATGACCACTACAATCAGATATCGAATCGACACTTGCCCTTGTTGATGTCTCATATATATCAGTTGTATTTTTTGTCTTCATTGTCCTTGTCTTGACATATTTGGATATGTTCAGATGATGATCTGATCAAAGCTTTGCTGCAACAAATCTAAGTGAACTAATGTCGCATGATTGGATTGGTTGTGGCAAAGGTTCGATTAGATCATCATTCAAGCTAGATCCATCAAGATTCGGCTAGATCTGGCAAGATAAAAAAAATCCATCAAAATTCAAGAAGGATCCAAATCCAGATAGGATCAAGAAGAAAGCAAATCATCAGATTATGCCAATAAGTCCACTAAATTTGCAGATCAGAGATCTCGATCTTAGTAACTATTACAAATTAAGGACAAAATTCATTAAACACTGATGGATCTGTTACCAGATGTCCATCAAAACTTCAAGGACTATCAACAGTTAGATCCAGCATGGATAAAGCTGATCACCAGTTTGCAAAAGTTAAAAATCAGAAAATCTCGAGATCTCGTCAAAAAACACTCTAAAAGAGTATTTTTTTCATGATTTTTGGAGATTCCCTGGGAGATAGCTCTTGAAACTTGGACAGTCACTAAATCTGACCCAGATGCATCCATGAAAATATTTGCGAGAGTTCATGATGGAGGAATCACCATTTTTTAGTGTGTGCGAGGGTTTCCAAAAGCTGAATTTTCATAACCCTCGTAGAGCATCAATATCATCTTACCAACCCTCGCAAGTGCCTAAATGAAATCAGAACAGCCAAAATTCGGGTGGAGTTGAGCAAGAAAAAGTGGATTTCACCTAATACGCACACTAAATTCCGCTATATAAGGGCTAAATTTGAGTCATTTGTCACCTTTGATAGCGAAGCTCTGCCGAAATTTACACTAAAATTACCAAGTTCTCTGTTTGTGACCAAACTTCCTACCAGCTATCATCTGCTCATACTGAATACCGATTTGCGCTCTGAACTACAATTCTTGTCATCCAACACTCGTTATTCACAATTTTCTATCGTTTCCACACCTTTTTACCTTTTCCACCGATTTTTCTACTTTTTCGTCCTTTAATCATCACCGCTAACATGGCCTTCTCATCCTTTGAAGACTCTAGCGCCAAGCAGGTGATCCAGCGTGAAATCCCTGAGGCCACACAGATTTGGCCTTTACTCCCTAACGCTCTAATCCAACCATGGGTACAGACAGCCGGCCCACTTCTTGAGGCAATGGAATTTTTTCCGGTGCTTTTCCAGTCTAATATTAACATGGGCCTCGTCCTTCATGCTTACGCCACCTGGGAAGCGCCGAAGACGCGTTTTCACTTCCTATACCAAGGTACCATATACAAGGTCATGATTAACGCCAACTCGATGGTCACCATTGGCATTATGTCCGGTGACCATCAGCCCATCTCCCATAGCCACGCCAAAACTTTGATTAAAACTTTCATCGCCCAAACTGCACCAGAAATTCCAATCCAGACTAACAATGGTTACTTGATAGATGCTATCACGGGACCCGTCATTCAGGCGGCTGCCCATCTATTGAATAACTTTCTGATTATTTCAATATTTCGCAAGGACAGAATCCAGTCCAAGCTGCTGAGTCAGATAGTGGAATCCTTTCTAGAATTCTCTGGCCCCTCAGTTGTGCCATACGACTGGCATAGCTTTCTCATTCGTGAACTAACCATCTCCATTAAATCCAACAACCGTGACCGTATCGCAGTAGGTCCCTTGTTGTGTAACTTTGTCTGCACATTTCTCGAGGCAAAAGTGTGCGGTTTCCACCACTCATCCCTTTTGTCTTCCACCGTGCCGCACACTAACCTCTACCCGCCATCTCAAGCATCCACCTCCTCCCAACCTGCAGCTACTGACACAACAACCAACAAACAAATGCGTGGTGCTGTCTCTACATCTTCATCTCCACCTGCTACCTGATGACACACCTCCACCACCACACTAACCACTCCATCAACCATCGCCGCTTCTTCTTCCGTGCAACCCACCACTCTGATCTCTGTTGTCGCTACCTCTCTTCTTGTTCCATCCACAACTATTTCTGTGTCCATCCTAGTTTCCTCTGTTGATACCACTTCCATTTCTATTCCATTATCCACTACTCCGTCCATCACCATCGCATCCTCCATCACTCCTGCCACCACCGTTGCTTCCATCCCATTTAATCCGTCTAATTCTCAATTGTCTCCCGACACTCTGGCATGGATGGAAGTCATCAATTTTTCACTCCCACATCAGACCCTCTTTGCTCCATCCGCACCTTCTTCCATACTCCACACCACCCTTCAATTCTCCTCTGTTCTTCCCATCCTCTCGTTTGGACAAATCGTCCTCACCCTCGTTTCCACAGTTGCTTCTCAAACCCCACCTGCTTTGCCATCAAAGGTTATCGAGGGCAACCAACCGTTGCCTGATGATGCATTTGTTCAAACATTTTCATACCATCACCAGATCGGACTGATCCTAACGCCCCAGATGGCATCAGGTCCAACGAGAACCTGATTGAAGATTATGATGACGGAACTCCACAAGTTGTCGAGCCGATACAACACAAGACCCTACCAATGCTAGTGTACCAGCTGCTCCCACAGACCTAACGACGGCGTACCAGACTCTGGGCAAATACATCCTGGAGGCGGTAGCAGCCAAAGCTATCTTGGAAAATAGGGTACTACACCTGGCAACAAGCAACACACAGCTGCGAGCAGCCAAGCTGCAGCACGAGCTGATCCTAACTCACCAGCATGAGCAAGAAGGGCACCAGGAGATTGCCAAGCTGTAGCAGAAGGAGGAGGGCCTCAATAAATATATCCAAAGCCTCTCCAAAACGCTGACAGAGGCCTCCACGAAGGTGCGAGAGCTTCAATCCGAAGTCTCCCAACGGCTTGCTCCCATCCAGGCGCAACTAAACATTTTGAAAGCAGAGAATACGCGCCTGGGGGTGGAGATCAAAGCCCTACAAAATGAAAAGCTTGTTTGGTTAGCTCAACCTGCACCAGACTCAAGGTCGCTATCTGAATTAGAAATGAATCTTTTTTGGCATCAGGTGAAGGTCTATAGCCAAACCTTAAACAGCTACCAGGCAGAGTTCAGTAAATATCGGACAAGCACAACTCACGAGCTCGCCCAGGCCAAACAATCCCTCAAGGCTTGCCAGCAATTCATGGAGACAAAGGCCCAGCCCACCCTCGTGGCGATTCCACTGCCACCTATTTTTGATGCTGCATGGGCCAGTACAAGCCAAGACCAAAGCCAGCAAGCAACAGGGGGATTTAGTCAAGATCAAAGGTCCAAAGGCCAAGGACCAACAGATATGGGTGCTGAGACGTGAGACCAGGGCCAAGGCGCAGATACCAGCCAAAGCCAAGCCACATCATCCAGAGGCTCGCACACGATATCTACCAGCCGGGCCTCCAAAGACCAAAGTCCGTGGAGGAGAAAATAAATGAATTCCTATCAAAGTATCCCCATGAGTCATCAAGATACGGCTGACAGATATTGTTTTCAGCTCAGACAATAAAGGACAAGGAACTGCAAGCATTACTTGCCCTCCAACCACAACCAGAGTGGCGTTAGCAGTTGTTTGAAAGAGGCCCTGCGGCCATCAGGGCCTATGTGACAAGTCCGCAATAATTACGGGTGAACGCGCACTTCATGCCATGTACACGACGATCCAAATGGGCGGAATGCGGCACCCTTCTGGACAAGATCACACTTTAAATTTTATTTGACCGATCATACCATCAGAATACGGGTGGACTACGGATGTTGATGCCAGAAGGGCTCTCACCACGTTTGCGACAACAGTTCGCGCGGCAGTCACTTACACCCGGGACTTAAAACATTAAATGGGCATTGAAACCAAATGGGATGATTTTCTTCCCTCAATATTCTTTGATCCTAATAAGGCGCTAGCTTTCGACAAAGTCAAAAATCAGTTGCCAGTCGCTCGTGCATATTATCGAGCTGCCTTCCTTGGAGATCCCTGGACACGCCAATTCCAAGCATGGGTCGATCAAGAATGGCTGACAGGAGTCCACAAGTCCTTCCACACGCCCAAGGACTCGAAGAAACTGGACCGTCTCAACTTCATGGAAGATGTTATGGGCTACCTGATCCACCAGAGGCGGGCAAAGAGGACGCTTTACTAAATCGGCAGAGTGCCGAGGGACCGGCACTACTTTAGATCGTGGGTCCTATTGGGGTATTCCCAACAAAGTGTAAATAAATAAAATCGTCTAATAAAATGTGTTGCAAGGGCATGGCATCCTGCGCGCGTAAGCCCATGGCCCAATGAGCACACAAACTTAAGTGTAAATAAGGTAAAATTGACTTGGGCGTTGGAATTAAAATAAAATTAAAGGCCCAAAGTCATTCTTAAACTTAGAGATTACTTTTTAGAGTTGGGTCCAAATTGGGACTTACATGAATCTTGTGAATTTCAATGTACTTTTTATGGACCCTTGGATCAAGTTGGGTCCAAGATAAATGGATAGGATCAATGTGAATATTAGCCAATAGGATTGAGGGGCAAGGGCCTTTCCCATTTTATAAAAAGACACCATTTGTACACTATTTTGATGCTTAATTGAGAGGAGGAAACTCTACTATTTTGAGAGCTCAATCATCCTCATTTGCTAATCACTCTTGCTTATGCTATTTTTGTGATTGCTTGTTATTTCCATTTCTTCTATGCTTTTTGTTTGTGATTAGTTAAGGTTTCTCCATAAGCAATGACATTGAGCATTTGAGCTAACCTCCATCTCATCTCTCTCTCTCTTTCTCTCTTCTCTTCTCTCTTCCTCTTTTTTTCTATCCTTTCCCTTCACCCAAAATCATGATGAATGTTAGTGTAGAGGAGTAGAGTTAAGGGAGAGTAGTGTTAGTGGTGAATAAATTTAAGAGAGGAAGTAGGAAACTAACTAGAAATAGCATCTATGCATAGTTAGGTACCTATCCAGTGATCTAACCCTTGTTGACAGGCGGGAGGGCTATACTACGCAAGATCTTCGACCCTACAACCTCTAAATCTATAAAAGGGAGCCATTTCCTTTGTATTGTATCATCTTCCATCTTTTTCATAATAAAACTCTCTTGGTTTCTCCATTTCTATCGCTCTCTCTCTCTCTCTCTCTCTCTCTCTCTCTCTCTCTCTCTCTCTCTCTCTCTCTCTCTCTCTCTCTCTCTCTCTCTCTCTCTCTCTCTCTCTCTCTCTCTCTCTCTCTCTCTCTCTTCTCCCTCTCTCCCTACGTTGGGATAGAATAGCTTTGGATAGGCGCTCGAGCCCCCAAAGCCTTTCTCAACCTAGGAATTCTCTCTCTCTCTCTCTCTCTCTCTCTCTCTCTCTCTCTCTCCAAGTAGCGACCAAATAGTTTGGGGAAGGTGCTCGGGCCTCCCAAACCTCTCGCTATTTGGGCTTTCTTTCTCTCTCCCTCCTCTTTGTGCTCTGCATGTTGAGGCGGGGTTGACGCTCCCAGCGTTCGGACCCTATGCTACAAAGACGAAACAACAAACCCTAACTTGCACGTTTGTTGGCTCTATTTTAGTTCGTTGGATTTTTTGTCGAAAGTAGGAGTTTGTTGCTTCAGTCGTTTGAAATGGCATGTAGCCAGATCGTTCAAGCATATTTGATAAACTTCAAGTAGGCGCATTGATTTGCTAGTGGACAATCATTTCAAATGGCCTATAGCAGATCCTTCAAGCATATTTGATAGGAATGTCAAAAATTCAGAAACCTATGGGTAACGAAAATTCTGAGGACTCTAGATATTGAAAACTGGGTAGGGAAAATTCCTAATACTCTAGGTATTAAAAAACTCTAGGTATCGGTAAAATTTGATTATGGATTTCGATCTTTGGGTCAAAAAAGTCGATATTGGAATTTGTCAATATTGGATTGAGACCATAATTGATTTGTTGCTCTCTCATAAACCTTCTGGAACATATTATTTGATTCCAAAAACATTCGATACCCAAAAATTTTGCATTCAAAAAAATCCAATTCCAAAATTTTCGATTCCAAACAAATTTACTAAGCTTCAATAGGCGTTCTTTAAAAACTATTTCAAATGACAATACAACTTTAAACTGACTTTCCTGGATTGTTTCGATGCCCAAAATTTTCAACTCCCAAATTTTTCGATTCCAAGAAACCGATTTTAAAAAAATTCGATTCCCAAAATTCGATACCCCCAAAATTCGTTACCCAGAATTTGATACCTTGATTTTTCCTACAACATTGTAGTTTCGATAGCCGTCTTTTTGGTCTAGAATGTCATGCTTACTCAAGCTTGTTATTCACACTTGACTTGTTTCGTTTTAGTTGTTCACTTTGTGTGGAGATGTGTTGGAGATTTCAAGAAGTGCTGCAACAAAAACATTGTATGTGACATTACAAGAGATAGCAGGCCACCTGAAGACAATTTGTTCGGGTAATGGGTTCAGAAAAGGTAAACCTACCCAGTACAGTGCCGACATGGTTTTGCTAGACTTTCCCATAGGGTTTATCCCTAAGGGCTCAAGGGGTGTTGTTCCCTCATGGAATGTCATCACTAATGACTTGGTTGAGGCAGCCCTACTGTTTGCTTCTTCTATTCTGGATGACACTAGTTTTGTGGTGGGTATCATGAGCATATCCGACATCCACACATTTACCAGGTTTGCAAAAAGAATTGGACTCATGATCGTGCAGTATACAATCTTGCATGGCACAATGGATTTTGGTGTCACTGTTTCGGGAATCCAGGTAAGTTAATTTTTATTTACATGTCGAATCATTTCTTTGAGGCATGAGAGTTTGTAACTATAGTGATAACTTGTGGATTGTTCTACAAGAGTCTGTGCCTGGAATATGCATTGCATGTCGATCAGAGTACACTCCACTGATCCCAATGAATGCTTGTAATTCAGCAGACCCAGAATTGTTTGATAGTGCCAAAAATCATTGGATTCACCATTTGCCGTCTGCAGAGCATTTGTTGGATGCAGCAGGGAATGTGTGTATGCATGGAGGTGTTGAAAAAAGCCCACATTTCATTCATTTTTTGGTGAAGATGTGTTGTAAGTCAGGTGAGGTGTTAGTAGACCCCTTCATGAGATGCGGTGGTTCGTTGTACACAGCTGCTAGCACCAACAGACACTGTATTGCAATGGAGAAGGACAAACATTTGCTAGAGTTGGCTTCCAGAAGATACGGTGAGGGCATTATGTGATCCATTTGTTGCTTTCTGCTATGTTGTCTCACTTCACGTTTCTAACATCCTTTATTATTTTTCAGCTACTCTATTGGAGCTTGCCAATACGTTCATACAACATTGTTGTGGTTCATTTGGGGAGTCTTCATTTGTCATGTTTAGAGAGCATCACGTTGGACTATGCTATTTTGTTTCATGTTATGAACTACTTTACAATTGTTTAAATAGCTTAATGTTCATATTCAGTGCGTTGAGTTACTCAAACAGAGACCCCAATGGCTTCGTCCCATACATACGACGTAGGAGCAGGTGTGGGGTGGCTGGGACATAGAAGAGTTCCAAGGATGGTAATAACAAGTTCATTGTATGATATTTAAAGATGTTTCAGGCTAGCGCAATGCATCGTTACTTTAATAACAGGAAATTGCATATCTATGCAGAGTCCTTAGCCAGAGAGATGGAGCATTCGTATGACACAGTTTGTGTCGAGAAATCAAGGAAGCGTCCAAGATTGTTGTTTGTTGACGATGAGTGTGTGGAGGATTGAGTTAGATAGCACATTTTTGAAACAATTGTTGTTTGTGTTCTATCATTTTTTTAGAAGTGATTTTCTTCACCAGTAGTATTTGGCAAATCCAGAAGTAATGTTTTTTATTTTGAGAAATGGATATTGAGTTTTGAATATAAAGTTTGGTTGGGTATCTATTGTAATGAAAGCTTAGTTTTGAAAGGCCTTAGACATGTTCTTTGCGTCGTTTCAATATCCTCTTGGGAAATGATTTTGGTGTTCGGATGTTTCTCTTTTATGCTTTGTATGCTTTGCCCGAGGTTGAAAATCTGTTCCATTTTCATGCTATTGTGTTGTCTTTTTAAAAAAGTAGCACTACGGCACTGTTCCATTTACCATTACAGCCCAAGTTTTGATAAATCATCACTCTCATTTAAACGCTCCACCCTACGCCATAATATCACAATCCAGCTCTGTACGAGGGTCTTGCATAAGGAAAACATATTGCTTGCATTCCTCCAAAGCAAAATGACACAGAAGAGTGTAGCCTAAGAGCCTCGCAATCATTTCTAGACCATAAAAATGTTCACTGGAAACCTTTTGAGAATACATATTACATCAAATATGATATCAAGAAGATTTGTGCATACATTTGTGCTGGAAAAGTGGCATATACCATACATAATAGTAAGAATGAATGATAGATGTAGATTTGTATTCACACTTGTACTTCTACTTGCACGTAGATTTGTATTCACACTCCTACTTATACTTACTTGCACTTGCACGTAGACTTATATCAAAACACTTGGACTTATATATATAAACCCACAATGGCACTTACACTTGTTGAACTAAGTGAATGCCAATGAGTGAGACAACGGGTAGTGTAGATCATCGTCAGATTATGACAAGCCTGCATTCGACCGCATCAGACAGCATCAACCAAACCAAAGCGACCGTATCAAACCGCATCCGACCACAATAGCCCGCTTTCGATCACAACAACCCACATCTGACCACATCAGACCGCATTTCCTTGAAAAAGAGGAGGTCATGGGCGGGAAAGGTACGGCGGTGTTAAAGGAAAACATGTCATGGGGATGCTGTAAAGTAGAGGATGGTTTTTCTTCACTCCAAACTCTTGTACTGGTTTCCATTTTTATTGCTTGGTACATGTCACCATAATTCCTTTTTGGGACATTTTAAGCATACAAATTATATTTTACAAAAAAACTCACAAAACTTGCAAAATGAACTCCTCTGGACTGAGTTATAACTGTCTGAGACTTGATGGATCTCATAGAGATTTTAGATGACTAAATTGTGGTATTTTAGAATATTTGTACCAAGAAGCATTATTACTTGCAAGAAATTGTGGACAGATTTTAGACCTTGATTAAATTGGAATTTCTTTAGCTTTTGGATTTGATCTCTGAAATAAAGAAGTTGATTCACCTAGTGGTTCATGTAATTAGTATTACATGAAGTTGATGAA
This sequence comes from Diphasiastrum complanatum, assembly GCA_029204225.1. Classification (NCBI taxonomy): domain Eukaryota; kingdom Viridiplantae; phylum Streptophyta; class Lycopodiopsida; order Lycopodiales; family Lycopodiaceae; genus Diphasiastrum; species Diphasiastrum complanatum. The sequence continues at coordinate 109,440 of CM055093.1, read as the reverse complement.
CTTTTATTTTGGAGTAGATCAACCCGTTTGGAAGATTTATAGCTTAGAGTATCTTTGGGGATTGAGTTAGTATTCCTGAGTAGAGGCAAGCAATTGAAGAATTGTTGCATCTTGGAGAACTTATTCAGATGGAAAGATTAGACTAAGAATAATGGTTCATGGGTAAGACTTGAAAGTTTAAGAAATAATTTCATATTTTTTTTTCTTGTTCTGAGAACAGAACCTGTTTAAGGGAGGAAGAATGTTACGGTCATATTCAGCAAAGGACATGGAATAGTCCTAATATGGTATACCGGCCCTTCAGTATTCGAGATTATTGGCTACACGTCGAGGCTTGTTGGTGACTAATGACCTTGAGAGGACCCAAACACTCTAATTGAGACATGTGGAGTAGTGTATATATATGTGATTGATATAGGTAGGAGAAATGCATGAGTAGTTGTGACCTATTTATAGTTGACTTGCATGGGGATTGCATGGGTTCATGCATAGGATCCTACTCTATATATATTTGAGGTAGTGATTATTCCGTCTAGGTTTCCAGTTGAGCTCTTCTCCTCTTGCTATCACATGGCATGGCTTGGGGGCTAGATCTAGGAGGGAGTTCAGGAGGGATCTAGGTTTGGTTGGGTGGTTTTGCCCCATGGTCTCTCTTGTGTTTTCCTATTCTCATCTTAGGGGTTTTCCCCAGTGGTCTTTACAACACCCAACGTTAATTCATGTTGTGTAGTGATAAGCATGACGAAATGATCGTAGGAAGAAGGAAGACTGACGAGGAGTCATGGTAACATCATTTTTAGCAACAGGTGCACCTACTGTTGGAGATATCAATTAGAAGTATGTTGAAGGATATGACTTCAGAGATTCACACAAGTATGAAAAACTCTCATACCCAGTTAGTTCTATATGATTAGATGGTACCTGCTTGTGAAAAGAGTTTATCATGATGAATACAAAATTTTGTTAGGTAATGACACAATGTTGAATCCTTTTGTCTTCCAACATCCTTGAAGTCTTCTTGCAGCAAAACTATTGACATCAATTTATGTCTTGCAATATAGTAGACAATGTTTGAACCATTACACATTGTTGAATGTGATTATAATACAATTGTGTATAGCATGATTATTAAGTACAACAAGAAATTGACTATATTTCCATGTCATGCTCATATTTGCATTCAAATCATGTCTAACAAGAACATATGTGGGTACTTTAGGAAAAAACATGTTTCTTTTGCATGATATCTTTTTTGGAATTCAATGAACTCCTCTTTGCTAGGACCATTTGCATTAAGCCAAAAATTCATTCATTGTAATTGGCAAGGCTTCTTGGGTAGACTTCCAATCATCCTCATCTTTATTATAGTCAATACTTTCAATCATACCATCCTAACTAAAGCCTATTATGTCAGAGAATTATGATAATGCATTGGCTAGCATAGATAAGTTTCCATCCTCTCTCATGTCTAAAACATCATTGGTATCGTTCAATGAGAAATATGGCTAGTTATTTATGTAGTTACACAATAAAATGTCAAGTATAGTCTTAACTTTATTGTGTTCTTCCACTTTTGAAGTAGAAGATATTACCATTGAGCATCATTGAGCAAGGTGTGATGCTAGCCTTGTCTCCTCCTCATCATCTAGAATTTCATATTTTAAATTTCTCTCAACATTGACAACACTTCTTTGTCCATAAGCTTTTGGTGAAGGACTATTGAGCCATATCACAAATGTGAGACTAATGATAAGAAACAAAAAGAGAAGATTGTAGATAGCATAGTCACAATGTCAGCTTGATGGCCAATATGGTAGTGACATGATCAAGTTATGTAAAAGGTAGGTATACCTACCTAATCACATGGTAGAGATATTAAGAAAAAGGCACTAATGTTTTAGAAAAGAGACAATGAGATGACAAATTGATTGAAAAGTCAGATTTTGGAAAATGTTTGAAGCAATTTGAACAATACATACAGTTTTGAGAATTGGTTCCTCTAACCATTCATGAATCATTGTTGGATTGTGAGACATCTAACAACACATGTCTGAGAATTAATTGATTTTTACGTGTGTAGGAATTGCATTTTGCCATGCTATTTTAATAATAAAACATGAAAAAGAAAACATCCAATGAAATCTGATAATTAATTGTGGTTGCCAGGATGTTGGCCATTTAGGGTACATTCTCAATGCACGGAACGAGGGCTCTCACAATATCCATTTTGAAAGCATTGTAAATAAATAAAAGCAAGACACCGCATAACGGTGCACTTGTATAGCTCACGGAACAAAGAAATATGGAGGGCCCTCACATCCTCCATTTTGAAGCATTGTAAATAAGTAAAAGTCATACACCACATAATGGTGCACTTGTATTGCACAAAGCACCATTAGTTGTATACATGCCTTGAAGCGTTAGACAAATAAATAGCTAGATTTTGTTAAGTGCCTCAAAGCACCATAGGAAGTTATGTGGTGTGGCTTAAATAGTTTATTATCAAAAGCATTATAAAGTCAAATTACTTGCCAAATAAAGAAAAAGCAAGTTATCTTAGACCAATGAAAAAGTGCCACATCAACTCTTTTGGACCCAACTATATAAGGGCCAAATCCTTTGTATTTCATTTGTAATATCAAAGAGTTGAGTTCTCTCTTATGCCTTCAGAGAGAAAGAGAGAGAATTGTGAGGTGAGTGTTTGTGCTTCATGCCTTATGCTTGCTTTTCTATATGCATGGATGATGCCTAGATCGCTAGGCATGTGTAGTATCTTTCTTTTGTTTGTGGATATGTTATAGAATGCTATGCAGGTTGAACAATCCGGGCTATGGATTTGTGCTTAGGAATAATGGCTTTCAGGCTCCAGATGTTTCAGGTTTATATTACCTCCTACCAAGAACAATGTGTACATAGAAGCACAATTGGGTCTGGCGAGTTGTGATACTCAGCACCATAAAATTGGAGGGCTCTGAAAAAATCCACGGATCTTTGTCAATTATAAACTTGATTTATGATGGGCCAATTTGGGTTGTGGATTGTGACTTGATCCACTGATAAACCCAAATCTTTCCATTTATTGCGACGCAACATTGGCAAATAATAGGGATCGACTTGCAATTGACGAGGGCTGACAACATAGCTCGTAATACAATCTGGAGCTTTTTCAAAAACGGTTGTGCGCCATGCCACTACTCTCCTAATGCGGGTAGCCTATCCAATTCCTTTCCGACCTCTATCTCAAAGGTTTTCAATTTGATCACCCAGCCACCCCTCGAGGACGTATGCGGATGTTGGTGTACAAAATTCTGAATTTGGTCCTCGATGGTGACCGATTTTTGAAATAACACTCTGGCCCCTGATGAAGATGGCCCAGCTTCAACAGACTGGGTGTCCGTTGTTGTGGTATATCAGGTGCTCCACCCTGGTCTATGCCTACCTTTAACCATATATCTATTCATGTCTCTTCCTGGTGCTGAGGGGAGAATTGCGGCTGGAACTGGGATTTGTGGCCCAGCTTCCAACACTTGAGCGGCTGCTTTCTCATAATCCTTGATAATTGCCTTTGCTTGACCAGCTTACTGGTTGCCATCCTTTTGAGTTTGTCGAACTTTTCTTGAAACCTCACCAATGCAGTACAGTAGGTTTCCACTTTTTGGAACAAGTATCTGATCTCGTCCGGACGATCTCACTGTGTACACGACGTCAACTATGTGAACTCGATGCTTGATGTAATGATTCAGTCGGTGCCTCTTTATAAATAGAGAGCACGGAATCCATAATGAAGCCATGGATTTTATTGTCAACATGTGAGGCGGCAAGGAGAGACAATAACTGGCCAGCAGCAAACTGCTATTTGGTATTGCTCTTAATAGCTGGTTTGAGCTCTCCAAAGATGATTTTGAACCAGTTATATGGTTCCAGAGGGGCTTTAGCTATTTTGGCATAAGATTCAACTATCCTATGCATGTCTAGGAAGAGATGCGGTCTTTCCTAAGGTTTTCAACCATCAAGAAGTTATCAAGGAGCTAAGCAACTGCATGGATGATAGGATCCCTAATGGCCTCTAACTGATAGCCATCATTTGTCCAATACAAATCATTTGTGGTATCAATATAAGGCTTAATAGCATGTTTGGCTTGTTTATGGTTCGATGACTTTTTGGGATTTAAGAAAATCTTCTTGTGCAGATGATGGTATTCAATGGATGGTTGTTTTCATGGATTGAATGCAATTAATCCATGTAGAACCTTTGAGTTTGAAAGCTCCCTCTTGATCCCATGTGTCACACAAAACTCCTTGAACTTTGTTGATACGTCTTCATTTGCCAACTTGATTTTCATGTTGAGTTGACTCTCCACAACATTCTTGAACTTGACACAAAAAAAAAGTATGAAGTCCTCAATCTTTAGAAGATAACAATATCTACTAAATTCATGAATGCAAGTCACAAAAATCTTGGCTCCTCCATTACAAAGCACTAGTACAATGCACATCCAAATGTACTTAAAAAAAAAGGCATCTTAGATCTTGAGGTAGAAACAACTTGCTTCTTTGCCTCAAACCACCATGGTTAGAAACAACATATCCATCAAGTTTGTAGAGCTCACCTTGTCTCTTGCCTTGGGCAATCAAGATTCCATTCCTTTTGATCAAGCAAGAATCACCAACAAACTCCACCTGAAGGCCCTTTTCAAGCATTTTACTAACACTAAGAAGGTTCTTAATGATTGATGCAATGAACAAAACATTCTTCAAATTCACATTCCTATTAGTAGAGAGAGAGATAGGTATTGTGCCAATCCCTTTGATTGCACACTTACCATCATTGGTCATGTAGATCACCTTCTTGTCACCTTCATATGCCACCAATGGTGAGTAATACTCCTTATGAAATGTCATATGTGATGTAGCTCCACTATCAATCCACCAAGGATCGATATCTGTTGGGGGTATTCCCACCACTCTGTAAATAAATAAAGTCGAAAAAATAAAAATAGTTGTGAGGGTCGTGGCATCCTGTGTGCGTAAGCCCATGGCCCAATGAGCACTTGTAAATAAATAATTTTGGACATAAACTTGACTTCAGGCCATGTAATTAAAAGTAATATTAGAAGGCCAAAGTGAAGCTTAAACTTAAGTCCCTAAGTTTGGTTAATTAGTCAAAGTCAATTGGTGGTAGGTGAAGTGTGTTTCTCTCTCCACCATTGATTAGTTTGTGTTTTTTATGAAGGGTGTGGATCTCAATTCCACCTTCCTTAGAGTAGTCAATAGGAGAAAGGGGCAAGGGCCTTCCCCATCCATAAAAAGGCACCATTTGTCATATTAACCTACAGTGGCGCCGATGCCGGGAATATGTTTCACTAACTAGTTTAGTTGCATTTTTAGTTGTTTTTGCTTTTTTAGAGTGGTTTTAGGTGGTTTTTAAGTAGATTTAGCTTGTTTTGTGTGATTTCTTGTGCTTGGACTGTTCTCAGCTAGCGGAGGAGGTGTGAGAGGGTAGTGGAGACCCAAAACAGTCTCTAAGGGCTTGGCATCCATTCACAAAACTGAGAAAACCATAAAAATAGCTCAAATCTATTTTTGGAGGGAAAAGAGACAAAAAATTCCATCAAATTTTGTTTATTTAAAATCTAGTGAAAACCAACCTTCGCACGACTAGCAGCAACTCCAAGGTACTGTCCCAGACCTGCATAGAAGCCTGCGAAGGTCCCGACCAATCAGATCTTGAAAAATCTCAAAAATCCATAAAAATTTCAAAAATTCCCTTGAAAAATCAAAAATTAAATCTCAGATCTTCATAAGAATCTTCGTAGAGCCTATCTCAGTGAGACCAAGGCACAGAGAAGCTTGCAAATGTTAGTTCCCAGTTTAAGTGCTCTTGCAAAGGCTCCTAGTGAAAAAAAAGACAGAAAAATTAGGCTGAACCTTTGTAGACACCCAAAATTTCAGTTCCAGTGGCCGAAAATCTTTGTAGAGAATTTTGAAGGTCCATCTCAGTGAGACAAGGACACAGAAGAGCCTGTGAGTAGAAAATTGGATTTGAGTGTCTAAAACTCACTAAAATCAGAAGATCCATCAAATCCTCACAGCAATAATCTTCGTAGACCTTACCAATGTCTTCATAATGCTTTTTTTCATCAATGATGAAGCTTGCGAACGTTCGTTACCAGAGATGACTGATCTGTGATAAAAAAAACGTACTTATGAACCTTCACAAACAGCCATAACTTCTTGATCCGTAAAAAAGAATCTTCTACCCTTGGAACAGAGCCGCCCTAGATCCAACCCCTAACAATCTTGTGTAGGTTAATTCCCAACATATCTAAAAAATCAAGATTTTTGACTGTAAAACAATGGAAGAACCTTTGCACAGCTAACCCTCACACGAGTAACCTTCACAAATCAAATCAATAGTTAGGTCTGCACCAGCTCCAGCTATTGTGAAAATCTCAGGCCAATCGGAGCAAGGATCAGAAAATTAATAAGGAAAAACCACCATAAGAGGCCTAAAATTACACTTTCAACCACCCAAATTGATCAGATTCCTAAGATCCAGTTTGAATTCCACAGGTCCATCAAGATCTAGCTACCCTGGACATCTCTGACGAATGAATCTGAGATCCGGACGATTAGTACCTAGAAGGATTGCAATTCAAGTTCCAAATCTAACCAGAGTAGCAGCCGCGCAAATCGAGATAGAAGCAGAACCAGCTAAAATGAATCCGTCTGTTCATGTCACACCCCTGCAAGCAGTTCAGAGAGCACCTCAACTCAAGATGCCAAAATACGACGGATCGTCAGATCCGATCAATATAAGCATGCGACATCTATGGCGAGCGGACACCGGCGAAAAAGTTGATGTTGTTTCCAATGTCACTGATGCGCAAGACTGGTTTTTCAATCTCTTAAACAAAGAAAAGGCCATTTGGAAAGGTATTAAAGCGGCTCTCATTACGTGCTTTAAACCAAGAAAGTTCTTGGAAGATCCATTTCTCCTGTTGAGCAAAGTGAAAATGGAAAAAAGAAAAAGGGTAAGGACTACATAGAATGGGTCAAACACATGAGATCCGAGTGCAGTGCAGCCCTAACTCCCGATCATGCGGTCATTGTGTGGTTCCTCCCAGGGTTACCACGAAGTATCAGAAGATAGCTGAAAAGATGGGGGGCAGTACGCTACATTACAAGAAGCAATAGAAGACACCATCAGGGAATAAGATGAGGGTTTAGACGATGAAACATATACGACTACCCCTAGTTCGACTCCCTTGGTAGATCTGCTGATGGAGCAAATGACGAAATTACACAAGCAGTAGATGGAACAACTTACAGCGCAGTTTGATTAGAAACTAAAAGCCTTGCAGGGAGCAGTAGCACCAACTCCAAATCCACCAGAACAGAACCAACTACAATATTCCCGACGAGAAAATGTAGGGTGTTCAATTTGTACTCAAAACCATACAGCGAATGAGTGTCCAGTTTTGAAACAAAATCTCAAACTGACATAGAGGTTTTGCACCTGTGCAAGGCATCTTTGCACGAAATGTCATTTTGCCCATTCAACTCCCGAATCATACAACAAAAGAGGACTCAGTACCAGACTTCTTATCCTTACCATCAGGGAGCACCAAATGTGGCACCGCGATACGGCATGCCAAATAATCAACAACGCATGGCCTTACTGCACCACCAGGGCTAGCTAATAATCAAGTGGCTCATGTAAATCTGACAGCAGTAGAACAAGAACCACCGCCCCAATCTGAGCAGCAACAGTGGTACAGACCAGCAGAGGCATTTGTCGATTCAGAAATCAATGAATATTATGCAACCTACGCTGCCCAACCTCAACGTCAGAGAGGTAGGATCTATGGCTGGTATGGATGCGACGAAGGCCACATAATTGCTAAATGTCCTTATAAGGGACAATATACGGCCTTTTGTAGAGAATGCGGATATGGGCATTGCTTCAAGAACTGCCCATTTAAACCTAGAACAAGTGCACCCTTGAATTTAATCATTGTACAACCAGCAGCAGTTCCAAGAAGGACGCCACAGGAAAGATAAAACCCCCATGTTCTTGTTCTAGCAATTATGCGAGCACAGAATCAGAAGGGAATGGTCCCATCGCCATCTCCATTAGTATCAATGGCTATCATAACTACTTGCTATACACTCATTACTCACTTTTTCTAGTTACTTTTGTGTGTTATCCACCTTTCCAGTTTTTTCTAGTCTTTTCCTCTGTTTTTAACGTCTTTTTTGAAAGTCTTTTCCGATTTTTCCATCTTCGTCTTCTTCCACAACAGTAATTTGATCCGTGAATATAATGGCCTCAGCTTCTAGCCCTTCTAAACAGCCATCTAGTCCATCTGACGACTCTCTTACCTCCAAGGATGTCATCAAGAATGACGTTTCTACTGACATGCAAATCTGGCCACTACCTGCAGATTCCTTGGTCATGCCCTGGGTCCAGGCAGCCGGATCTCTCTTGCAAGCGATGGGCATTTACCCATCCATATTCATAGTCGTGCTTAACATGCCTATCGTCCTCGTGGCCTACGCCACATGGACAAGAAAAAGGTCCGCTTCTATGTCCAGTACGATAACAAGATGTACCGAGCGTGTGTCAATACAGGTACACTAGCGACAATAAGAATTGTCTCTGGTACAAGCCAAAAACCCTCCCATCGTAGTGCCCCTGCTCTCATCCAACCATTCCTAATTCCGCTGGGTCTCGAAACTCAGCTAAAGACTAACAATGGGTATTTGATAGAGGCTATCAATAGCCCCATCGTCCAATCAGCAGCATATCTGCTGAATAACTTTCTAGTCGTTTCATCCTTATGCAACGAGTGCACACAATCTAACCTCATAAGCCAAATAGTGAAATCCTATTTGGAATACCCTAATCCCTCCGTCGTATCTTATGACTAGTCCACCTTTGTTTTGAACGAACTAAGGTTGGCCATTAAACAAAACTCACGCAACCGAACCCCCTGTTGTGTAACCTTGTCTGTACTCGAACAGAAGGTTTGAAACTTCCAACGTTCTTCCATTCTTATCACTGACGTTCCTCACATTAACCTCTACCCACCTTCTGGTGCTACCACCTCCACTCACTCCGCTGCTACTAACATGTCGGCCAGCAAAAGAATATGTGGTGTTGCCTCCACCTCCGCTAGTCCTCCTACAACTCGTCAATGCACCGCGCCATCTCAACCCTCCTCGGTTTCTTCCACAACCATTGTCTCTGCTTTCGCGCAACCATCTACAGTTGACACTATGTCTGTTACCATCACTCAACATCAAGATCGGTTCTTGATGTTGGTACACCTATTTATAACAATCATAATGTCACTTGGCCACTTGCCCTAAAATGGTAACTTGTAGGTACTTCACCAAAAACCTAGTTTAACTTGACTAGATGCAACGTATCTCAACTAGCCAATAAACGTAGGTCCAAATTTGACCTTATCCACTTACATATTTGCTAGAAATAGTAAAAATAACTATTTCTAGACCTTATTGACATGAAAAAATAAGTCTCTAAGCTGAAAAGTCACTTTGCCCTCCAAATTGCCAAATTAAACAACTTAACTAGTTGATATTTGTCACATCAACTCCTCTTATATTCTAACCCAACCGCATGAACATGTCTACTTAACTAGTGCCTAGGTTGCTCCAGTACAAAACCCTAAAATTTATTTGAAGAAAAATGGAGGTTGTAGGCCAAAACATCATGCTTGCTAGTGCGGTGATATCCAAAAACATCTATGACATTAGTGGTTGGGTGAAACTTGGGCTTGGTTCTCCAAGCCTCTTGGGATAAGGGACTATGCTAGCTATTGTATTTACAAAAGTGTGGGCTCAAATATGAATAGGAACGTCTCAAAACTCCATGCTCCAATTTTCACAAGGTGCTAAATTTCATAGGAATGTGAGCCATTATTTTGTAAGTCTCTCTCCAATATCCAATATTTTTAATGCTTATTTGTTTGTTTTTAAATTGTTGTCTTCAAGTATCTTTAGTAAAAACTCTTGCCAATTCTTATTCTCCAACTATTAAATTTTGTTATTAATGTGAAATAACTAGTATGTTAATAGCCAAGACAAACAGATAAATACAACTGCCTTATTCAACTGAATATATCTTCATTGTGATTGAAAATTTTTTATTTTTTTAAGGCCATTGGGATTGACTATCTACTAAAATCTCATCCCACTCCATTAACAAATTATAAGTATACAATAGTCTTTGTATTGGCTGATGTAATTTTTATTAAGTATTATAATCAAACTTTTATGAGATGGAACATGACATAAAATTTTTATGTAGTTTGTGACGTTAGAGGATAATCAATCATACGCACTCTAAAACTTAAGACTTGTAATCCTTTACATATTTTGTTATACGTAACATTTCCCATAAGGGAATATGAATCATGCTCTTTGATTGAAGGCTTGATTTGAGCCACCTCTTGACTTTTCATTGACTTTGACACATGGCAATTCCACAATTACTTTGTAAGGATGGTCTTTTAAACCTTAGAATAAATTTTCATTTTTGTATAAGGCCCTAGATCAATTTTTATAAACCAAGGTCAATGTTGAAGTAGAAGAGACTAAGGCCATACAAGAAGTTAGTATTTGCACAGGTTTTCACATCCCCTCTCAAATTCCAATTTCTTTCCCCCCCTTAATGATATGTCTCTTTTTTATCCCAATGGAAGTGTCTATGCTTTTCAAATAGTTCCTTGCCCAAGGATTATGTAAATATATAAGCAATACATTGTTTGAGGGTGTATGTTCAAGCTCCACCTCCTTGGAAATAACTTTCTCTCTAATGAAATGATGAGCGATCTCTATTGCTCCTTGCATGACATACTAGACTATGTGCCAATTTGATTATAGAGAGATTGTTATCATAGAGTGTTGTGGTAGTCTCGGGTTCCTGAATATGGATGTCTATGAGTAGTCTTTTGATCCCCTCCTTGCATGTTGCAATAAGTTCTTTGTATTTGCCTTCAAAGGATGATAGAGAAATGGTATCTTGTTTCTTGTGTTGGATTTATCTCCTCTACTCTCCTAAATCCTATGTTAATCTGCCTCCATTCATGTTGCTATATTTTACTTGTGTTGTCGCATACTTTGCATATTTACATGTAAAATAAGACAGGCGAATAAAACGCAACATCTGCATAAATACAAGTAAATTTCCACAGGCGAAAAAGGCGAAAAAATGTGACACTGTGTTTTTACACGTGATTTGTAACAGGCGCTGTCCTACAAATGCCAAAGGTGCCTTTATAAAAAAGCAAAGGTACTTAGTAAATCGGTTTTTAAGGCATTTGTCAGAGTGTCGCATTTTTCGCATTTTCACCAATGTTATTTTTTGTGAAGGCTGATGTCGCGGCCTTCTCACGCTCATCTCATGCATTGTGCAATCAAATTTGACAACGACAGTAGCCACCCACAATCTCCCACGGACAGCACATCCACTTTGTACTTTCTTCATCTGCACACCTATAAAATTATGTACATATGTTGAATATCATCTGCGTATTCAAAAGTGAGAAACAAGTAACAAGCATAATAGCATCAGAAGCTTATCAGGGATAGACGAAGTAGATGCTTTCGCGCATCGATTCTTTCTTCTAGATGTATTGTCAGTAAAAGGTTTATCACCTTTTGTAGATTGTGTGATTGTTGGAATGTAAATGGAATTGCTTACATTATCATAGGCTACTTTGACCCAAAAGGTCGAGAGTTGTGTAACCATGGTCATTTATTATATTAGCCTACTAAACTTAGAGCTAGCTAAGCTAGTATGAAAATAACTTGGTAGGGACTCATGGGTCCACTAGGCCTAAGTGTGACATTAAGTACCCCAACTTGACATATTGGAGGTACCTTATTCTTTCTATGTAACTTATAGAAAGTTCGATAGTCAATAGTCAAGTAGTTGGATAGCCAATAGTCATGAAGTTAGATAGTCATCTTGGACTATATATATGTGTGCATCCCATTTGTATGAGACACTTTTGTAAGCAACACTAACTATTCTCCTTGGTTGTCCACGAGTTTCTACAAGAGGGTTTCTAGCCATCTCTTTCTTTCTTTTGAGAATGCTTTGTGTGATTGAATAGTTAAGATCCTGGATCCTTAGGCTTCTATTTCCTACATGGTATCATAGCTTTGTGAAACACGCGGTTTCGTCCGCTATTGTCTTGTGCTCACCTGCATTATTGACCTGTATACTGAATCTGATTACAGCTCTATTATTCTGCATTCATATTTGTGTCAGTATTGCAATGCTTTTCTACATTCTGTCTGACTGTCAACATTTCAGATAGTTAGATCGGCCATGTATCTGAAGCCCAGACATCCAAAGAAGTCCGAGACATCTCGAGCACATTATACGAAGTGTGAGGTATAGCTTCCAAGCTACATCTCAGGAAAAAATTTTACTCCCTCAAGATGGCGAATGGTGATTCCCTACAGAATCACATCAACCAATTCAAGAACATGCTGAAGCAAATGGCCACTATTGGATTTGTCATAGACGATCAAGATGTAGTGATGCAACTGCTTACAAGCTTGCCAAGCTCATACGACAGCTGGGTGATGATCATCACGACACATCCAAAACTGACTCTTTCGAGAGTCATTACAATGTTGTTGCAGGAAGACACGCAGAGGAACGAAGCCTCTAGTTCCTCAGCTGATTCCCACGCTTTGTACACCAACAGGAGCATGACTAAGCAGAACAAGAAGAAAGGCCCGAAGCAATCAAAGCAAGACTAGAAACCAGCACAACACAAAGAATAGTCGAATCCGCAGACAAAGAAGATGTTGTTTTGCAGATACTGCAAACGAAACGACCACAAAATTCAACACTGTCGGATATTACAAGCTAAGAACAACAGCAAGGGGCAGTCGCATTAGGGGATATCTCAACTCAAAAAGGGCCCTATAAGAAACTCGAACTTAGTGAGAGAATGATTAGAGAGAGAAAGTAAAAACGGCAAGATTTGTTTGTCATTTTTTTAGTTTCTGGTGTTGCCTGCCATCTAACTGGTGTGGTTAACTCATTTTAACTTAAATGAAATAAACATGCCACATAAGCACACAGTCGACTATCCACGCTACCAAGAAGCTTTTATTCACGCTCCCAAGAAGATATCAGTAGCAGAAGGAGGATGAGAGGATATTTTTTTGGTTGAGCATGGTGTTCCCTCCAAAAATCTCTGAAAACATTTGAAAGGTAGATTATATAACATGCATTATAATGATTTACAAGCTTGTTTTGGTTTCGTGTGAATCATTTCTCTCGTTACATGATCTAGTTTGTTTGATTTTAAAATAATGGAAAAGTCTGATCTTCATATTGTGCTCCCACTCGATTGTGCTCCAATTTATAAGAAAAGCACCAAAAGCTGGTCAGATTAATGAGACTTGTAAGAAAGAACTTAGAGAAAAAAATTGTCGAAATATTGCTTTGTGGATAGTTGGATCAATTTATCCCAAAGATCCAAGTACATGATGTTTTCTGGACTTTCAAACCACTGGCCAATTATTGAAGAAAGAATCGATGCGCGAAAGCATCTACTTTGTCTATCTCTGATAAGCTTCTAATGCTATTATGTTTGTTACTTGTTTCTCACTTTTGAATATGCAGATGGTATTCAATATATATACATAATTTTATAGGTGTGTAGATGAAGAAAGTACAAAGTGGATGTGCTGCCTATGGGAGATCGTAGGTGGCTGTTGTCGTTGTCAAATTTGATTGCACAGTGCATGGGATGAGCATGAGAAGACCGCGACGTCAGCCTTCGCAAAAAATAAAGCTGGTGAAAATGCAAAAAATACGACACTCTGACAAATGCCTTAAAAACTGATATACTGGACACTTCCGCTTTTCTATAAAGGCACCTCTGGCATTTGTAGGGTAGTGTCGTCTTTTTCGCTTGTCACAAATCACGTGTAAAAACATAGTATTGTGTTTTTCGCCTTTTTCGCTTGTGAAAACTTACTTGTAGATCTGCAAGTAGGCAATGCATCCGAACACTCTTAGATTCTTCACAGAAGGCTTAGAGCCTGTCCACACCTCGTGGGGTGTCTTGCCTGAGAGGGCCTTGGTCGAACATCTGTTCTGGACGTAAGCTGCAGTGGAGACAGCTTTGGCCCAGAATCTCTTGGGCAGCGATGCATGCGCTAGCATACATTTGGATGATTCAACCATAGTACAGTTCTTTCTCTTGGCTAAGCCATTAGACTAAGTACTAAAAGGAGTGATGAATTGTTGCTCAATGTCTTGGCTCTGGCAGTATTCCTTAAACTCAGTAGAGATGTATTCTCTACCATCGTCTAACCTTAAGGCCTTGATCGTCTTTCCAGTCTCTTTTTCTACACATTCCTTGAAGATTTTGAAGCAATTGAAAGCTTTTGATTTTTTCTTGATAAAGTACAGCATAGTCCTTCTGGAAAATTCATCAATAAAAGTTATAAAATACTTTGCATCCTTTAGCGAAAGATTTTTTTATCGGGCCTCAAATGTCTGAATGTACAATGTCTAACAATCCTCTAGCAGTATGCTCATGGCTTGATCTAAATGGTTTCCTAATCTGTTTACCAACTAGACAGTCTTGACAGACAGGTAACTCGACTTTATCACGAGGATAGTCTAAATCAAGAACAATAGAATGTCTAGACATTTGTTGTACAACAGCATGATTCAAGTTACCAAGTCTATAATGCCAAAGTAAACTTTTATTTGCATGAATAAAAGTACTGAGTGTCTGACTAGAGGCAGAAAAGCAATGACTTAATCTATACAAGTATCCATGCCTCTTCTTGAGTGTTAGGATCTTGTCTGTCCTATCAACTACTTTGCACTGATCACATTCGAACTCTAATTTATGTTCTATATTTGTGATTCTGCTTACAGACATCAGATTCGTAGATAAATTGGGTACATACAAGACTTTAGAAAGTAGCTTAGACTGATCATTTGCAAAGCTTAATCTTACAGTACCTTCATGTTGCATTAGTGAGAAAAATCTTAATCATCTCTTGTCAAAAATTAGATGTCATTTTGTGTGAATTTTGGACAGGTGAACTGCAAATCATCAACAATAAACAAGTTAGATGAATACACAAAAATAAAATATAAATAAAATCAGTGTACATCCAAACTCAAATTACCTGATGTATATCAACATTTTCACCTTGGCTAATGAACCACTCTATAAAGCACTTTACATTTTTAATGGCATACCAGCCACAACTGAATGAGTCAACTTGTTGAGAGGACTGAGAATGAAAATACAGAATGTTAGTTTCACATTTTTTTTCATGACAATTTGCATCACAAAAAAAGTAATTGAAAAATTGGTTACTTGTGCGTCTATAATCTCTATGTGCTTTGCTACACACAGGGCCTTTGTTGGAAAATATATGATCATGCTTTTGTACATCTCAATGTCGACATTGAGGTGTGTTGATCTCAAAGAGTTCATTCTCAACACCCTTGGATTGCACAAATCAACTTCATCCACTCTTAGTGATATAATATGTACAGACCAGTGATGACTGCAAACAACCAAATAGTCAATGATATGTAAATGAAAAAAATACAAATAAAGCATACAATAAAACAATACATACACTCCAAATAAAACAATATATATTTTTGATAGTATGGTACAACAAAAATTTTGGTATCGCTTGGCGTGGGTCGTAAACATGATGAAGCTGATTGCTCGTCCTTAAGCAAGTGACAAAAAAATTGAGTAAGAACAAAAACACGTGGAACATTGTCGCTTTTGTACAATTGAACCCAATAATTGAGTCCAGCTTCGACAATTGGGTCTGTGAGGTTCGAAGACTTATTCATTAGTTCCTTACAGATAGCAGGATTAAAATAATTCATATATGAGGCCGAATATATATTAAATATAAAGTGACCACCTAATTTATCTATTTTTTTTAGCTATGTACTCGTAAAAAATTATATATCGTTCAGAATAAAAAAATGTCAGCATGAGATCGACCGGATATTGAACAGCTAAATTTTTATATATAGTAGCATGATGTAGGTTGGCCAACAATCACGGACAATAGATTGTGGACGCGCGATCTGTTTAGTCCTTGCGATACCTTTCTAGTATCGCAGACACATGAGTAGATCGTAGATGAAATAATCGTATACAAATTCTCACGTGGCTCCGCTATCAGACAAAGATTTTGCAATATCGTAGGGGCGCAAGCAGGGACCAAGCCTCTCAAAAAGAAACCAGATCTTTGCGCGGCTCCGATATTGGGTTTGGGCGACAGAGAGAGAGCAACAGTTCACGAATCTAATAAGCAACTGGTTTTTAATCGCGGTCTCTACTTATATATAGAGAGATTTTTTATGCATTAAATGCAAAAGCGCCACGTGCCAATTTTTGATTCGTGTGTCCTATTTATGATTGCTCCACACATGTGGATATACGTGTCCGATTTTAAACCAGACATGTGTCCAATTGATGATTACTCCAGACGTGCGAATATTTGTGTCTGATTTTAAACCACACACGTGTCACCTATGGATTTGGCCGACATTGCACATAAATGCTTCGCACACGTTAAAGGAATGGACGTATCCTAGAAGTGTCGCGTATCTAATGGTGACTTCTGAACGGCTGCGATGAATCTCCAGGATGTATACAAGGGCTAAACACTGTCATAAAAGGTTTTGCTTACTCAAAGATCTTGATTGCAATAACCACGCGACTCTACTACTTTTGTTCCTATTTTCCAGCACTCCCTCGCGTGCTTGCGAGACGCTGTTGCTACTTTTCGATTTTTATCTATCATATCTAATATGGAATCTAACAAGCTGCATCAGTTCCTCTTTGACGCTGGTGTTCTAGACAGGACTGAGTACTTTTCTTCTCTTTTTTGACTTAAATTTGATGTCGAGAGATTTGTGCTTGAGCACAAGTCTCACCTATTGGAACTATTCAAAAAGTTTCGGACTAGCATCCAAGAATTATTTCTTGTTATTGATGGTCTAAAATTTATTCATTTCCATAAATTGATAGTTGCCTAGCCTGAAGCCAAGCACAAACATAATAGAAAGTTTACCAAGCTTGACGAGAGCCTGAAGCTTGTACAATATTGTGAATCCCATAGAAGATCATGCAAGTTTATAGCTGAGGGCATAACTTTTGTTTTTTTCATATCTATCTTTATACCTGATGAAGGCCAATCATCCAGATCAATTGGTGTTGGTTCTTCAAGTAGAACATCTACTCAGAGATGTACTGTCGATATGGACAAAAATTTAGAAGACGAAGTATTGGATGATGAGGAAGAGGCTAGGCTGGCTTCGATATATGATCCTGCTCTATCACGGTCCATAGTAATATCTTCTACATCAGGTGTAGAAGAACACGATAAAAGTAAGACACTGCTTGACATTCATGTATACCATATGAATAGCCAGCCATATTTTTCATTGAATGATACTGGGGATGTGTTAGACATGAGAGAGGACAAGATCCTATCTATACTAGCCAATGCATTGTCAGAATTTTCGGATATAATAGACTTCAATCATGATGATTTAATTGAAAGGATTCACTATGAAGATTTAGGTGGTTGGAAATATGGAGAGCAGGCCTTACAAATTACAAGGCAACAATGTCTAGCCTATGGAGCAAATGCTCCTAGTGAGGAGGAATTCATTGAGTTTCAAAAAAGATATCCTCCTCCAGAGCAATACGTTTTTTCTGAGGTAGTGAGAAGTATTCCTGTTAAGCATTACTTGTGTGGAAAAGGATTGTTGGAGTATGACCAGCATGACATGGTAATTTTCATTTTCTTATTCCATCATAATCATATTTAGCATTGTATTCAATCAAAATCCATCTGAAAATTAAATTGATTACAAATTTTCGTATTTATGTTGCAAGACACAATTGAAGTTGATGATTTTTCTACGAGAAGAGGAGGTGCCCGAGGTGTTGTTGGCCAAAAGGATTCAACATTGTGCCATTACCTGAAATACTTTGTACAAAATGAAATTTGTATTCAATATGACAACTTTTATTCACAAGGAGGAACTATAGTAATGGCAATAAAGGCAATGTCCTATTTTTGTGATGGACATAGATATCCTAATAGTACATACAAAATCATTTTTGTCAAGAGGGATATAGCTATAAAAATATTGGGTTATGTTTATGAAAATGTACCCAAAAGATCATCTGCTTTAGTAGTGTACGCAAGTTACATAGAGTTGAGCAAAAGAAGATCGATTGAGCATCTAGATCCATATGAGAGGAGACAATTTTTTCATGATCATACTGCTCAGCTATGAGCAAAACAAAAGCAACCAAATTTCTTTTGAGGTGCTTTACAATTGGTTTTTCACTGGAGAACATCTCAAATGAAGTATTGCCTTCAAGAGGCTCACAAGGTAATATATTCCATATATAATTAGAAGTACGTATAGCCTCATCCCAAAAATCTTTAGAAAGATATTCTTCTAATAACAAAACTTTTGCACACTCACACAATGTTCTATTTTTCCTTTCAACTATGCCATTTTGTTTTGGTCCCTTGAACATGTGAGTTGTCTTTGAATACCATGAATGTTGCAAGAACTCCAAAAAGCACTTGAGATATATTCACCTCCATTGTTGCGCCTTTGTGTTTTAATCCTTCCATTGAGTCGATTCTCCAAAAGGGCTTTGAATGGTTTGAAAGTGTCCAAAACTTGGTCTTAAAAAGATATACTCATGTATATCTACTAAAGTTATCAATAAATGCGACAAAAATTTTGGATCTTCCAATGCTAGTAGTTTTTGCAAAGTGAATTTCCGAGTGCACAAGTTCAAGGGGTTCCTTTGACTTTGATGTAGACATAGGAAACTTGAGCACATGATTGACAAAGCTTGCCTACTTTATGAATTCCACATGGTAGATCATTTACAATGAGATTTTTGAACATTTGCTCTATGCATCTATAGTTAGGATGTCCTAATCTTTTATGTCAAAGCTCAATTAGAGATATATACTCTCTAGCATTCATGGATTCTTGAAATGATAATGTTGTGAAATTAAGCTTGTAAAGTCTACCTTGCTTTATGCCCTTTGGTATGACTTTAGAATCCTTCTAAATCAAAGAAGAATCAAAATTGAATTCTATATCATGCTCATTTTCTATCGTTTGTCTCACATTAGATTTTTTGTAAGTGTAGGGACATATAGTACATTATCAATTCTAGCACTTTTGCTAGTACTTAAAGAGAGAGGTATGGATCCAACTCCTTCAATAGTACATTGACCATCGTTTGTGGTATATATCACTCTATTTGGACTATCAAATGATGATAAGTGAGAAAAGTACTCTGACGGCTAGTCATGTGGCTATTTGCACCACTATCTATCCACGATGGTTCATTCATGCAAGAAGTAACGAAAAGAAGAAGAAACACACTCTTCATAATACATAAGAATATTATCTTCTAGATTACTTTCATCTTGAGTAAAATTACCATGATTTCTTTCTTTCTTGAAGGAACTTTGCTCTTTCATTTTCTTAAAGCACTTTGAAGCATAATGGCCATACTTGCCACAAAATATGCATTAGAAATTGGACAAATCTTTTTTTTCTCCACTTGATGAAAATGCTCTTTCGCCGCTTGATGTGTGCTTGCCACCTTTTGACTTCTTATTCCCCCCTTTCTTTATGGAGGGTTCTCCTTCATTGCCATTCATGTAGATGAATGACTCCTCCTAGCTTTTTCATTTGTAAGTCCATGCTCTTCACTAAGCAATACACTTTGAAGATGTTCTAGAGAGGGAAAATTTTTTTTAATGGCATAACTTCGGACTAGATTTTCATATCCAATGCCAAATGCATTAATGAGGATTTGAACAAGTTCTTTCTCTTTGATTGCATCGACACTGTATGCAATCTAGCTCACTATTGTAAGATTTGATTCTAAGTACACAATCATGTGCATTTTCATTATCAAATCTAAAACTTTGATTGATTTGATTTCTTATCCTCAACTCCAGCTGATTCGACTCCAACTCGAATGGACAAACTACTCTAACCAATGTAAGCTAGTTTTAGCACTGTGCAACTGTTTTGACAATGAGAACATCCACGATCACTACCTTTCCGGATAGCGATAGCCACGACTACTACCTACCTGAATAGTGACGACCATAATCACCGCCAAAATCCATATCAGACAATATAGCTCAATGTGTCTACACATTTGTATATATATCTGAATAGATATAGAGCTTAACAACCAATCGAAGCATCGAAATTGAAATCTATTAACCAGCAGATGCAGTAGATGTTATTACATCAATTACATTCAGACAGAGAGTTAGAACAAGTTGTTGAATGATCTTCGAATTATCGAAGATGTTATAGAACCATAGTTATTTTTGAGTACACGGTTACACGAAGTCCTTTGACCTATAAGTGATTTTAAATTTAGTCCACTAATTTTGCAAAGTTAAAACTAAAAATAGTTAGCTTTTTATAACTTGTATCATCTCAAATGTTACATAAATGGTCGCTATAGAGTAAATTTCAGCCTTGGAGACAAGCATCCCTTCAGCTTCACAAACAAAATCCTCAAAAATAAAGAGACTTTATGCATGGAATTTTATAAATATGAACTCATCTAAGATGAAATCTAAAAATTTTGGTCTCTACATGTCATGTAATGCATGTAGTTAGCCTATGTGTTTAATAATTGCAATGCTAAATATAGCCATGAAGCTAACTTAGACTAGAATAAGTTGGCAATAGGATAGTTAATAAGTTGGCTTGAATTAATGCAATGTGTTTGTAATAATGGTTATAAGGCCTAGTTAAGGCGGTTTATTAAGGCCCCAGACTCATACTAGAGGCACAAAGGACCACTATAAATAGCTGAAGTCATGCTAAATTTGAGGCTATTCTACTTTTGTGATTTTTGGACTCTTATGTGTTTTTGAAGCTTCTCTTTGAGATCTTTCTTAATGTTTTTTTGTGGTTCATTTGCCTAAAATCACATGAGAGCTTTAATCATATTTTAGATTCAGGCTCAATGTATTGAATGATCAATAATGATGAAGAATGCTACCTTACTTTGCCTAATTTGATGAAGGTTTGCTAGTTTTATCTAGTTTCTTGGTTTCTTAAATTTGTTTATTTTGCTATGCAAATTTGATGTTTAAGAATAAATTAGATGCTTGAATGCTACGATTGGCACATGACACTAACGACGTTTTTGAGTAAAGTAAGATTTTGTATGACACATAACGCATTGTAGGGAATAGGGCCATACAATTTTTTTGGTTCTGGCTTGGATTGAAGTCAAACGACTCATCATGAACGAGATCACAAATTCGACTTGGTTGTCTTGGTAGACTTGTGGACTGCAAGATGGTAATGAATGGCTATCATTTTCAAGTGGCACTGCCGTTCTTGCACTCTTTTTCATAGACTAGATAATGTATGTTTAGAGCCACATTGTAGAAATATAATGGAGAGGACTCTATTGGGGCTAGACAAGAGCACTCTACCATAGACTACAATATGCCTATAAATACACATTATTTAGTCCAGAAAAAAAAAAGGCTCAACGAGCATATTTTCTGTTATATCCTTAAAATGTGTCTCTAAAGCAGTGTTGGGGCGAGCATTTAGGTGCCCATTTGGTATCAACTTGGGTACTAGAGAATTGACTTGGCTAGTATATTTTATGATACTAGAGTACTCCACCGGTATTAGAATTTTGAAATTATGAAGTCATCATCTAAGATGGAGCCAAATTTTTTTGGTTTTTAACGACATTTGTAAGTGAAGTAAGATTTTGTATGACACACATTATACCATGTGCATTTATTAGCGCGTTGTAGGGAATAATGCCATACAAGGTTTTTGGTTCTCGCTTGCTTTGATGTCAAATGACTTGTCATGAACTAGATCGCATATTTGACTTTGTCCTCTTGGTAGAGCAATAGGCTGCAAAATGGTACTAAATGTTAATCATTTTGAATTTGCAATTCATTGTTTTTGGCTTTGTGCTTGCACTCTTTTTCTTGGACTAATAAATGATGTGTGTTTAGATGCACATTGTAGAAATATGACGAAGAGGACTCTATTGAGGCTAGAAAAGGCTTTTTGCATCATATACTACAATATGCCTATAAATACACATTATCTAGTCTTAGAAAAAAGGTGCTCAACGAGCCTATTTTCTCGTATATCCTTACAATCTGCCTCTATAGCAGTGTTGGGGTGGGCCTCTAAACCAGTGTTGGGGCGGGCATTTAGGTGCCCATTTGGTATCAAAATGGGTATCAAAGAATTGACTTGGCTGGTAGATTTGATGATACTAGAGTACTCAACTGGTATTAGTTCATTTAAACCTAGGTAAATACTTGGACTAGGGTAGACAAAACACATAGGTACCTAGAATTGGGACAAAATATGGATTCTGTCCTAGTATCAATATAGTATCATTTTTTTGGGTATCCAAGATGTATGATGCATTTTATTGGCATTGCCCACATTTTGTTCATGTTGGCTCAAATACATTTGTGGATAGGAACAAATATTTGGTTTTTCAATTCAATTTCTTGTTCCAATTTGCCGAAAGAAACTCTTTCTATTTGAAGCAACGCTTTACATAGCATGAAATTATTGAGACTAAAACCTTAAGAATCTATTATGTTCCTTTGACGTGTTGACAGAAATTGTATAGATTCTCAAGACTTCTTGTGAGCATTTTTTTGGCAGGTTCTTTACATTAATAAAGCTTCCCCACGCAAGTACCTTCCTCTTTTTAAGGCACCCATGATAAGGTGGATGACTCCTCCCCAAAGGTCATATCTTTCAATGATTGCACATTATCTCCCTAAAATGAATTGTGCAACTTTTGACATTTTATGTATATACTTATACTCGGGTTGATAACCTATATGTATAACCTTTATAACGCACGTCTTGGGTTGTTATCAATCTCCCACTCATCAATATCACCTTTGCAACGCACATCTTCAAGTTGCTATCAATCTATCACTCGTCAACTGTCAACAAACCATGCTCTTGTTGATTTAAAGATCTTCAAGTCCATAAAACAAAAGTGTGCGTAAAGTCTATGTGCTTCAGGCGACCCCAAATAAACTTTTGAAGTGCTCTTCAACTTGAAAATGATAGCTGGGAGGGGGGGGGGGGGGGACCCTAAAGTTTAATCCACGGTACACGTTTGGGACTAGGGGTCCGCCAGGGAGGACCGAGTCGGACGCTCGTGACTGGTCCAGTGGTCCAGCGGTCCGTTGACTGCACCAAGAAGAGAAGAGGAGAGCTCCGTGTCCGCGTCAAGGAAATACCTCCCCCAGCTATGGCTGCCTCCTCCTACCAGTCTCTCTGCCTTTTCCTGGCTTGCACGGACGGTGGACAAATTCAGAAAGATCCAATTCTTTCGTCTGCTCTTTGATTGTATTTTCGTTGTGTTTTCTATACAGACGGACGTGTTAGAGCGACTCGGTGAGTCGGTATGTGTTTTTTTGCTGATGTTATTTATTATTTCTTTAGATCTATCATGTAGCTTATGTTTATATTAGATCGCCTCATTGGATCTACTGTTGTGCTTTGGTTTCGGGTTTCGGGTTGCTGTTTTCCTGTTGAAGCAGTTTTTGAATGAAGCTTTTCGTTTCTTGCATGTTGATGTGAACTTTTGGGTTTAATTAGTGTGTGCATGTGTGGATTCTGGAGGCTTTTGGAGGTGCGAGGATCTCCCGGACTTAACACGCTTATTGCTTCAGTAACCTTGAAGATTTAGTTATCTGTATTAAAGAAAAAGATTAAAAAAATTTATATCCTGTCACAGACTGCAATTTACTCGCATTCTATATCTCGCCATATAAACAAGCTTAAGCTGTCGATTAGACAGCAGAATGCTGCTTGGGGAAAACATGCAATCATGCAACGGTCTGAGATGGTCTTTGTGGACAACTGGGAGCAACCACAAGTGCAGATCTATTGCAGGCTCACTGCTATGTATTTTTCTGACAAACCTAATATTTCCCTTAGAAGCAGCTTATGCCCCGTTGGAAGCAAAATCGAAGAATGCATATGCAACGATGCTTTACATGGGGACGCCCCATGATTATGAGTTCTATGTGGCAGCCCGCGTGATGATGCAGTCACTGGCTCACCTGAAAGTCGATGCAGATCTGGTTGTAATAGTCTCGAAAGACGTTCCCCAGCGTTGGATCGACACATTGTGAGTTGATGTACCGCCATTTTCTTGAGTTCATTTCCCTTCATTTTGTCGAGTATATCATGCTCTTGAGGAAAAACTTGAAGTGTTTTAGAACTCATATGCATGCCGTTTTGCACAGCTTTTGTCGGTTCAAAGGTCTGTACATAAACATCATTCCTAATCAGCCTGTTTTTGTTTAGAATGATTTGTGCGTAAATCATGTAGTATCTGGCATATTAAATTAGCACATATAGTTTTGGCTCTTCGTAGTCACGATTCTGAAGGAGATGGATTTGTGTGGTTGTGCAGGACCGGTGAACGGGTCAGGGTCGTATCAGTTGACAATATTGAGAATCCGTATAGGAATCAGGCAAACTTTGACATGAGATTTATGTTTACTCTGAATAAGATTTATGCTTGGAGCCTGGTGGACTACGATCGTGTTGTTATGCTGGATGCAGACAATTTATTTTTGCAGAAAACTGACGAATTATTCCAGTGTGGCCAGTTTTGTGCTGCTTTCATAAATCCGTGCATTTTCCATACAGGCCTGTTTGTTCTCGAGGTCAGTTGAACGTCTCTAACTTTTGTAATTTTGTGTGTGAGTGAATGACCGACTTGCTTCGATTTGCCCTTTTTCAACAACGTAATCAGATACCACTGCCTGCAACTGCGCATGAGACATCTACAGTTACTGCTTATGTAGTGAAATTTCGATTATATTCAGAAGAGGCATGCTACTTTTCTGAAACGATCATTCACCTTCTTCTTTGGATGTTTTGTTATTTTTCAGCCTTCCAATGAGACGTTCAACGACTTGCTTCATGAGATAGAAGTAGGACGACAGAATCCTGATGGAGCCGATCAAGGGTTTCTTATGGCTTACTTTGAAGATCTACTTGAGAGACCACTCTTTATTCCCCCAGTCAATGGATCAAAGTTGACTGGATTTTACCGCCTGCCTCTTGGATATCAGATGGACGCTTCATACTTTTGTGAGTGACTGCCAAAATGTTTTACCCGCTTTTCTCGATATATTAGCATATCCTGCGGATTTTGTTTCTGGATTGAAAACGAGTTCTTCCTAGAATAGTTCCTTGGAGTAAGCTTGAAATAGTCTTTCGTTCAAATTGACCTGGGTAGTTTTATCAATCTAGCTGATTCTTCTGGAGGGTTTGTTTGCCTTTGTTTTCATCAAGACACTCACTCCTTTAACTTCTCGCATACTTTTCATTGTATTTAAATTAGTAGCAATTTTTGTATGGTTTGAATGTAAGTATTTTTTTCAACGTCGATTATCTTTGAATGTTGTTACTCCTGCAAAACTGCTATTCTTACTCACATTGATTTTCAACTTTTTCAGATTTGCGATTAAGGTGGAATGTTCCATGTGGCCCAAATAGTGTGATAACATTTCCTAGCCTTCCTAATTTGAAGCCATGGTACTGGTGGTCATGGCCAATCTTGCCTTTGGGGCTGGCTTGGCACGAGCAGCGAAGGACAACCATTGGGTATGCTGCTAGATTAGATTCGTTCTATTTCTTTTTCAATTCTAGGTATGCGTCCATAAATATACACACAATGGCCACATGCCAAACTCAAGATTGCGTTCGTTAATCGAATTGGAAATCAAGCACAAGATATGAATTTGACTCTGGTTTTGCAGATATGGAACTCAAATTCCCGTGTTGGCTCTTGAGGCATTGTTTTACCTTATCACTATGATAATAGCAATGCTTGTGCGACGTCGCTTTCCACCGTCTGAAAGGCTGCTCTTATTGAAATCCTGTCTAGGTCGAGGTCCTTGCTCTGAAAAAGTCTCTTTCCTGTACCTTCTCTCCATGAAGACCATGCCAGTTTTGGCCCTTGCAGGAAGTTTTCTCTTTCCATTTTTACTGGTTCCAACAACTGTTCACCCATTGATGGGTTGGAGCATATTCTTACTTGGCTCATTGTCTCTTTTGGCAACGGCAATTAATGTTTTTCAACTACCAGCTCTAGCTGGCATGACCCCATGGTTGGTAATCTGTGGAGCACTTGTGGCTATGGGTTCCCCGATTTACAGTAATGGGATCACACGAGTAGTGTCTGTTGCAGTTTATGCATTTCTTACAGCTCCATTTCTATGGTGGGCTCTGACAGAAGTAACAAGAAGTATGGAGGTGGTGACTTATCGAGAACCTTTAATGGCATGGACAAACGGGAGGCAGGAGCCCCAGTCTGAAGTCATGAAGCTTTGCTGAGATTTTACATCCAAAATACACCCGATCAGTGTGATGAACTACTTTCGTTGTTGAAATGTCAGACAGCATGAACTTGATCCGAATGCACGAATTTTTACAGGAAAGGTTTCCTGTCCAACTTCATGAGCAGAGTCCGAAAGGTTCTGAATTCGGATGACAGTAATCCGGATTGCCAAAAGATGAGGGTTTTTGCATTAACCGCTGTTTTGGCGTGACAATTTACCTGGGAAAGCACGGACCAAGAAGTCTTGGGTAAAAGCCAAGTTTTTTAAGTCTACAGCCGACACAGACACCAATTCTGTACTTGGGGGCTCTCCAATTTCAGGGTTTAAGGAGCTGGCATGATCTATCTAACACATTCTTTACTGGGTACTTGTAAGTGATTCACCCTACTTTTTGGGGTGCACATTCTCACATATTCTTTTACTCATGCTTAGACTCTTTTGCCTAATCCTTGTGAGGGACAAGAAAATGGACTTTTGCATTTCTTTGCAATTAAGTTACAGAATTCTTGTTTCAAAGCTTCTGGCTCAGTAGCCCAATAATTAACATCATCAAACCGATGTTTATTTGGAACATGAAAGATGAAAATAGCATTCGAAATATGCTTGGATGATGAAGATGCTAGATATGTACAATTAATATAGAAGGTCAATCAAGCACCAGATTTAAAGCTCAAGGTTCTTGGTACCTACATTTAAATCCTTGAGATGGAGCCGACCCTTCAGAGTTTTGAACTAGCACTGTTTGTGGCAAGGATATCTGTATATAAGTAACAGCTGTTTTTTACACAATATAATACAACACCAGATGTTTCAATCATGTGATACACTGCTCCTATGTATGTGCATTACAAGATTTTAAGGGGTCACATTATAAAATGCAGTGCAACTCATTAATATGAAACAAACATCAAGAAGATGATCGCACCTGAACTGAACAGAAACAGTGTGCGGTAAAACAGAAACTATGCTTCTAGTTTCTCTGCAAGACACATCAAGAACTTGAAAGAAAAGTTCTCCTAACACATTCAGACAAAGGAGGCAAAACAGTACTCAGATCTCTTTGCATTCGATATCCCTGAACGTAGTACATGATCCCTCTTTATGTTAGGGTTTAACTTACCATAAGCTGACACGTGTGCCACTACCCACGTTCTATTCTGAACAAGACATATAACCATTGTTACTGGTCTGATGGTTTACGTCAGCATCAGACGTTAACACTCCCCCTTCAGCAAAATGGGAGGTAAGCTGTAATTTTTCAGACAACAGTAAATGCTTTCCTCTACTAAGAGGTTTGGTACAAATGTCTGCTAACTGATCCTTTGATGGACAAAATACCAAGTTTATTTCTTTATGTGCTAATTTTTCTCTTACAAAATGATGTTGCACATCTATATGCTTAGTCCTGGCATGATGCACAGGGTTTCTGGCTAATGCAATACTACTGTGGATGACTGCTCCAATCATAAATGGATTTGTGCAGTCTGCAAACCATTTCTTTCTGTCCCTTTGCCTCATAACCATATGGTTGTTCCATGTAAATGTCTTCCTCTAGATCACCATTAAGAAAGGCAGTAGTCACGTCCATATGTTGTAATTCCCAGTTCTCAATTGCTGCTATGGAAAGGATCATTCGAATGGTTGTCAGTCTTGCCACTGGCGAGAAGATTTCGTTATAGTCTATCCCTGCTTGTTGTGTGAATCCTTTTGCCACTAATCTCACTTTGAATCGATCAATGGTTTCTCCATCTGGTTTGTACTTTATTTTGAAAACCCATTTGTTTTGTACAATGGATCTTCCATTGGGTCTTTCAACTAAAGTCCATGTGTTGTTCTTACTGAGTGCCTCTAATTCTTCTTTGATATCCCTTTTCCAAGACTCTGATTCTGGACTGGTTAAAGCTTCCTCTAGGCTGGCAGGTTCTTTCTGATTTGTCATAAGGGCATAGTCTTGCAGTTTTGATGCCAAGGTTCTAGTACGTTCAGACCTTCTTGGCTGAATAGTCTCAGGCTCTTCTTGTACAATAGATTCAGTGAGTTCTATGAGAGTTGGTTGTGCTTCACTCATTGGCTTGTATAAGACACGTGGTTGTTCTTGTTACCCTTTGTACATTCCGCTGAAATGATTTTCATCAAAGAGGACATCCCTACTGATGACTATTTGCTCAGTCTCTAGGTCAAGGAATTTATATGCTTTGGTTTCTTCAAGGTAACCAATAAAGATACACATTCTACTTTTTGAATCTAGCTTAGTTCTTAATTTTTTGGGGATATGAACATAAGCTAGGCATCCAAAGGTTTGAAGATGTGTGACTGTTGGCTTATATCCAGACCATTTTTCTTCAGGTGTTACATCTTTTATGGCCTCAGTTTTTATTCTATTAATCAGATACACAGCTGTTGATACAGCTTCTGCCCAAAAGGTTTTGTCCAATTGTGAGAGGCTTAGCATACACCTAGCCATTTCTACTATAGTTCTGTTCTTACATTCTGCTATACCATTCTGTTCAAGCGAGTAGGGAGCCGTCATCTGATGCACTATACCTTCCTTGTCATAGAGATTTCTCATTTCTGTTGATAGATATCACTTCTTAATTTTTTAATTCTTTTTCCAGACTGTCTCTCAACCATAGCTTTGAAGATTAGAAACTTACTATAAGCTTCATTTTTGGTTTTTAGGAAATAGACAAAAACTTTTCGGGAGAAGTCATCAATGAAAGTCAAAAAATATTTTGCACCTTTGAAAGAAGGAGTACTCATGAGATCAAGAATCCCTGTAGCCCTTGACTCCGATTTTGGGACGTCGGTGCTGCTTTCCATATGCACAATCTTTAGAAGATTATCTGCAGGTTCTGCTCCAATCTTCAATCCATTGACATACTTTCCCTTCTCCATGATCTTTAGGGTCTGGTAGGGGATGTGCCCTAGTCGTTGATGCTAGACTTGACTCCAGTCAACATTTGCAGAGCAAGCTGAATGATTTTGATCATCTGGTACTTTGGGAGTCCCATCCAGTTGGTATAAAGAACCCTTTCTTGTTCCCTTTGCAATGGTCTTGCCCTGGTCTGACTTTAGCTCACAGCCTTCAGCACCAAATTTCACCATATATCCTTGATCAGTCACCTGCCCCACTGATAAAAGGTTTTTAGTGAAATTTGGGACATATAATACTCCCTTTAAGCAACAGGTTTCGTTGTCATGTATAGTGAAAATAATATCTCCTTTTCCTTCAATTTTGTGAGACCTGTTATCACCCAATAATACAAAGACAGGGGTGGTGACCTTCTGATGGTTTATCGAAAGCTTTCTCTGGTAGGTCATATGCTGTGTTGCCCCATTCAATATACCAAATTGGGGATTCTTTTGAGGCAGAGAATGCTGCAACAAACAGCTGCTCGTTTTGCTCAGCTAAGTTATTCTTGTCTTCTTGAATCATACTGTCTCTTCCTGCAAACCTTTGCCATATGACCAAACTTTCCATAGTAGTGGCAATTCCCTCTGAACCTGCCTTTTGCTTTGATCTGGTTGTTAGACACTGCTCATTATTTGCACTTTTCTCTTTCTCATTCTCTTCTATGGAAGTACTTTCCATCTTGCTAATCAGAAGTTCTTCTGCTGTTGAGCTCTCCCCCTTTTGACGCATCTCTTCTTGCAGTAGTTGGCCAATCATTTCTTCAATATTCATCTTGCCAAGCTGACTCCCCTAGAAGATGCTTAATATCTTGTAAGAAACTGGTAGACTTGTCAACAAACTTGACATAAATTCGATCTCAGAGATGGGTGAGTTCAGAGAAGCTAGTTGATCAGCCATTATTCTCATACTGCTGACATGAGCTATGACAGATGTCCCTTCAAACATTTTGGTTGTGAAGAATTTTTGGCGTAGGTAAGCCTGGTGAGCCAAGTTCTTTGTTTCATAGATTGCTATCAGGACCTGCCAAGCCTCTTTGGCAGTAGTGCACTTGTTGACATGAGCAAGTTGTGTATCTTTCAGGTTCAGAATAATACTTGCCAACGCTTTTGCATCTTTTCTTTCGTAATGCCTTGTGCTCAGGTGTCCTTTGTATTTTGGGACCACCTCCAGGAGCATAATGTCCATCCAATTTTCTCTCTCCCAGGAATCTGTCATTCTCTCTCCTCTCTCCTATGGAATGCATGTTCTCTCTCCGGTGGAATGCACGTTCTTTCTCCTCTCTTCGATGGAATGTGCATGTGCTATGTGGCAGTCCGTCATTGGCTGTCCACATCCACATTCCACCACAAAATTGCGAAAAAAAAAAGGTCCATGCATACGGTCGTACCGTACGGCCAGAAACCAAAAATAAAATAAAATGAAATAAAAAAAACTGGTTCACACGTATGGTCGTACCGTACGGCCAAAAATCCAGAAAAAAAAAAAAAAACCTTCGCACAATGGCATTACGTAGGGGCTTCGGGCCTTCCTTGCTGGTTGAGGCCTGCCCTCGGGCTCCAGCCCTTGGGCAAGGGCCCTCCCAACAAGAAAGGCCCTCAGGCAGGGCGCCCCCCCACCCCACCCGAAAGCCTTCACTTCAGTCAATTCATCCTGTGGCTTAGTCTCTGCACCGAAAATTACCTCCCATAGGTCTTTCTCGATCGGCAACATTTTCATCTTGAGTTTCTAGGACACGAAGTTGTCTCCATCGAATCTTTCCATCAACCTGATCTCAGAAGTCATTTTAAAAATCAGAGAGGTATCAGTACAAGAGTTATGGCAAGCAATAATCGTGGAAAAAACCCTTCTCAAAGAGCATATCAGGAGCTTAACCAGAGAAATGTTTTAGGAAGAAGCAATAGATTAGAATCCAAGAGTCACTCTGCTCCTTAGCTTTATCATCACGATCTGCTTCAAAATAGTCTCCTCTTCCCCTTTTCAAATGAATGTGCTAGTGCTCTTTCAAGAAACCCATCCTTCAGGCTTGTTGTAGTATTTACCCCACACTCCGGTTGATAGAACGCTGATTTCAATGGCTTTGATACCATGAACAGAAAATTGCAAGAAGCTGTAAGCGACCGGACGAGAACACAAAACAACCTAAAAGAGGAGAAGTTTTGTAATCTGGTCCCAAGGAAAGGGCTTCAGAAAGGAACAACGGGCTTGTCCAAATTCTTGAGGATAATCCTTTATAAGCAGTGAGATGGCAAGGACAGTGATACATAGGGATAAATTTGGCTTTAAAACACTAAAGTTTCGTTTAGCACTAGGAAAGTGCAAATCTTGATAAAGGAAGCATGTAGTCCTAGTGAGTCTTCTATCCCTAACTAGAATATCACAAGTGGCTCAAGAGAGTCTACAAAAAAAAGAGTGGAGAAGGATTTTAAATCCACAACAATGGACATTAGAATAACAAGATCCAAAGATGGGATGTGCTTATAATGATAACACAAGCTTGTTGGCCCTGCCTTGCTTGCAAGGAAGACTTAGCATTCATTTCAAACATTGACCTGCTTGTGTTTTGGTTTTAATTCAAAAGACATATGTAAATGTGGTTTTTCTTAATTACCTGATTTTCGTGAGTGCGACATGTGGGATTTAAAAATAAATTGCCTATTTTTCTAGGTTTTTGAGTTACCTATTGCTTTTTATTATTCTTATTTTTATTCACTCTATGATATTAAATATTTTCCTTCCGGACTTGGGGCTGCTTCAGTATGGAGAGAGTGACACCTCGATTCAGAACAAAAATAGAGAGGCTGACACCTGGATTTAGATTGTTGTTTTTCTGAATCTTTTGACAATCGCCTGATTGTGCTCTTGTTCTTCGAAATCAGAGAGGCTACGGTGCTTCGGTTTTTGTTAGTTTGGGTGAGTACTTTTTGATAGAATTTATTGATTTTTGCAAGGATCAAGGGATCAAGAGGCAGACTACAACACCTTATTCACCATAGCAAAATCATCATTAATCTATTGCCAAACCGGGGCCCCTTGTTCCTATACTACCCCAAATCCACCTAATAACACACTAAAATAGACAAAACAACTAAAAAGACAACTAAACTAGTTAGTAATGGCCTATCCTCGACAACAGCGCCATTGTAGGGTGTAGCAAGTATGTGGTGAGCAGCCCTCCGCCTGTCCAAACGGTTAGAACGCAAGGATAGGAGTCTAACTATGCTTAGTTGCCAACTTAGTTGCCTTTCTACACATAACTAACTCTACCCCACCTTAACTCTAACTCAACTAACACTAACCACACACATCCATCTTGAAAAGGGTGAAAGGAGATGAGAGAGAGAGAGAGAGAGAGAGAGAGAGAGAGAGAGAGAGAGAGGGGGGGAGGCAATCATTAGCTATTGCATGAATCCATAGGAGAACTTTAACTAACAAAACAATGAATAGCAAAATGAAAGGAAATAGCAAATACAAACAAAGAGCACAAGACACAAGGCAATAGCACAATGAGGATGCTTGAATCTCCAATTTGGTAGAGTTTCCTTCTCTCAATTAGCATGTCAAATGGTTACAAGAGGTGCCTTTTTATCTTTGGGGAGGCCCTTGCCCCTTGGTTTCTATTGGCTACTTCAAGAAGGTGGGATTGAAATCCTAACCCTTCAAAAAAAACACATTCTAATCTATGGTGCACGAAGAAGCAACCCCACCTACCACCATTTGACTTTTGATCACTAAACAAGACTTTAAAAAAACTTAGTTAACTCAAACTTTGGCCTTCGGGACTTGAGGAGGAGCCACAATTGCTCCAAGAAGTCCAAAAATACAAGAAAAGGACAATGATGGCCCTTCTACATTGTATCAAAATGAATGTGTCAAATGAAGTGTTGAGGAAGATTAGCTTTTGCAGCTCGACCAGGGAGGCTTGGGACACTCGTAAAGCCATTTATGAGGCCAAGAACACATCTAGATTGCTCACTCTAAGAAACCAAATCTTCCAAAGCTACCAAAAGAGTGATGAGAGTACATCAAATTTAGATTTGGGAAGTTGTATAAACTAGATTCTAGAGAGAGCGCTAACTTTTGTGATGTTGCTCACAAAACCAAGATTTCTCAAAAAGATCTATGGCACAAGAGATTGGGCCACCCCAATTTCAAGGCCATGACATCTATGGCCAAAAAAGAAAAATCTATTGGACTACCAAAATCTATGACAAAGGAGCTTCAACCTTGTGTAGCTTGTGCATTGGCAAAATCTCATAGAGGACCTTTTCCAAGATCCAACATCAAGACTCATCATCCTTTTGAGCTTGTGGACTTGGATGTTCACTTCTCCTCTTCCAAGAGCAAAAAAATTTGCTTTGTAACTTTCATAGATGATTACACAAGATTTTCTTGGATGTACCTCTTTTCTTCTAAATCCATGGTGTTTGATGTCTTCCTTGAGTTCAAAGCTTTAGTTGAAAATCAATTTTCTTGTAAGTTGAAAGCTTCGAGATGTGATAGTGGGAGGGGAGTTTATCTCCAACAAATTTAATGACTATTGTGAGCAAGAGGGAGTGAGGAGAGAGTTTATTTGCCCTTATTCTCCCCAAAAAGATGGGGTTGCTTAAAGAAAAAATAGAACTCTATGTGAATGTGCAAAAGAAATTAGACTAGAGGCATCTCTTCCAAAAGATTTTTGGGGAGAAGCAATTTCATGTGCTAATTACCTTTGTAATAAACTTTCTAATCTTACTCTTGGAGGAAGATCACCATATGAGATGTTGAACAAGGAAAAGCCTAAGGTAGATCACCTTAGGATCATTGGTTGCATTTGTTTTGTGCATGTACCTTTAGAGACAAGGAAGAAGGAAGATCCTAGTTCTATCAAAAGAATTATGATTTGAGTGTCTAGAAAGAAAACTTTTCGTGCATGGCGGAAAACTATCTTCCTCTTTCACAATGCATGACTACGCCTATCAATTTTAAACAAAACAATAGTGATAGAAATCATGTTTGATCTTATAGTAACTAACTTTGAAATCATCAGTACTACAGTGATTACGTAGCCAAACAATTAGGCATTGAAGTATCAGACAAATAATTTGTCGCGAAGAACTACAGAAACACATACATTCTGAGACGAAGCTGAACGCAATAATAGATAGTATCGATTCAATATGAAAACAAAACAGAAGTAAATGAGTACAATAAGTTGCGGATCGAAGCCGCGTACTCTATGCTATCTCAAATGAGTACAATAAGTTGCGGATCGAAGCCGCGTACTCTATGCTATCTCTGAACGGCTAAAATGAAAGTCTGAATTAAGCGCAATGTTGATAAGCAGTAGTGCAATAGCAATCTCTAAAACAACTCTAAGAAGTGAGCTAGAATACTCAAGAGTGTTCAAGCTCGCAGGCTTGAGAGAGAGAGAGCTAACTATTCAAATGCTTGATCATAACTTGAAAACTGTATGAATATGAACAGCTATATATACTAAGAAATTAGGTCGTCAAATGTGATCGCCATTGGCTGGTGATCCACTGGCATCCATCTGGTTCCTTGTCATTGATTGCTGATAAGCGGTGGAAATTGGCCGTAAATAGTCTGTATGCATAAATGAACCAAACCGTCACTTCTGCAGAAATGAACTAAAACAGCCGCAGGCGACACAGTCGTAAAAAAATGACATTGTCAAGATTTTGCGAAAAACCCAACAGTGCCTTAAAATCTCATTCAGGGTTGCCCCACACTTTGCCTGAGTCATTTCCTTATCTGAGGCACTTTGAAAAATGCGACTTTGCATATTTACTCATAAATCCTGACAGGCGACAGTGTCACTAAAATGTGAAAAATACGACACTATGATTTTACTCATAATTTTTGACAGGCAAAAAAGAAAAACATTGTTGTCAAACTCCATGTAATTCTGCAGATTGTGTAAAAGCACTTGTAAAACTGCAAACTGTGTAAAAACATGGAAAAATCTGCAGAATTGGATAAACAATGGATGAAGATTAAAACCGATTAGTCGATTAGTAAGAAGGAGAATAATCCAACAACACCCACTTGCATCCAATCACATGTCCTTGATAGGTGGATCCACAAGCTCCCAAGTGTTGTTAGAGATCAAAGCATCATACTCATTGGTCATGGCTTCAAACCACGCATCTTGGACATTTCTTGGCTCTTCATGAGAAATGAAAAAAATATGATAACTGGTGCCATCCTCCACTTGCTTGATAGGTGAGCCTTCTTGGCTTGGATACGTATTTGTCTGATAATTCAATGCTTAATTATTTGGCTACATAATCATTGTAGTACTGATGATTTCAAAGTTAGTTACTATAAGATCAAATGTGATTTCTATCACTATTGTTTTGTTTGAAATTGATAGGCGTAGTCATGCATTGTGAAAGAGGAAGATAGTTTATTCTGCCATGCACAAAAAGTTTTCTTTCTAGACACTCGAATTATTTTCATTCGTTTCTTTTCGAGTTCGTTTCTTTTCAAGTTAGACCTATCTTCACAACACCTCTTTCCGATAGGTGTTTCCAATAAAGTACAACAATGATGGATATATCAACAAATTTAAAGCAATGCTATATGCAAAAGGATATGCACAAATCCATGGTCTTGACTATGAAAACAATTTTGCACCCGTGACCAAGATGGTGACAATAAGATTCATTATTTCCATTGCATGCTACTTTAAGTGGAGGATGTTCCAACTTGATGTCTCAAATGCCTTCCTCAATGGATACCTTGATGTTGGACCCTTTCCGTGCCTCCCTAAACAGATGGATCTAGAGGACAAAGATGGGATTTTATGGATCTATTTTGAGTGAGTATCACAAGTAGTATCAAGTTTCGATCCAAGGGGGAGAGGGTAAATGGAGTGGAATGGAAATCTAGGCCAACTAAGGTTGTCAAGCTTAGGGTTGGATCTAAATGTTAAATGGGCCTAGATTTGAGATGTTTTACATCTTTTTGGTCTTTTTCTCTTTTTGTGTTTTTTTCTTGGTTGCTTTTGGTTTATCTTGATCTTCTCAAGGGAGGTGGGAACAATGAAGGGAAACCTACCTAAGGATCTTAGTGATCACTCCAAAAATATAGATCTAACATCTATTTTGGTTGTGTGTTGATTTTTGGAATCAGTTTTAGAAACTAGAGAGATGAATGCTTGTGCCAAAGATCATTTGTGATTGTGATAACATGATTAACAAAAACATAACAAGCATTAATCATCCACAAGAATCGCACACATACAAAAAAGGAGGACCTCAACTATGCAAAAGATTCTCTCTCTCTCTCTCTCTCTCTCTCTCTCTCTCTCTCTCTCTCTCTCTCTCTCTCTCTCTCTCTCTCTCTCTCTCTCTCTCTCTCTCTCTCTCTCTCTCTCTCTCTCAAATTTATTCTCTTCAAATGAAAATTTTGGCTCAAAAATGGTGTTACATGCCCTTATATAGACATTCCTAGAATTCGGGTTTTTGGTTCACCCAACCATGTACCATAACAACTTGACTTTACAAAGATTTTAAACCAAATTACATTTTTAACTACTTGGGTCCCTTTACATATTGGACTCATTTGAGAACTCATCTATCTGCCTCTAATTCTCACGCCATAAGCTTGTGAGTATAGTGCACCTTCTACATGTGTCTAATATTACATTTTCAGTAGATTCAATACTTTTGCCAACTCGGCCATGCTTTTATTTCCGTCGTCGTAAAATATGGTTGTGAGACGCTGGGCTTTGTTTTCGCTCATTGGCCGGTCGACTACCTATCAATTTCTTTGGTATTGGCGCTCCTGGTAGGTTTAGATTTTGGAGCTCCCTTGTCGAGGTGTTGGCGATCTGCTTGGTAGGTTTGTTGGGCTTTCTTTTTTGCATTGAGGTCGGCCTTGAGGGCTTGCACGAGCTTGTCTAGTTTCTTGAGCTAGTCCTTCTTTTGGCACCCTGTCATCAAAATTGAATCTATCTAACTCAAATCCCGAGGCAACCCTAACCCTAGTTAATAAGTGAGAGGGATTTGGCACCCTGTGTATGTAAATCCAACCTGATGATCACATAGAGATTTGATTAATTAGAAAGCCATAAAAGGACTTTAGGCCTTTTTGAGGGACTTTTACTGTCGTAGGGCCTAAATGTCAAGTTAGTGAATAAAGTCGGGTTTCCCTCCAATTTTGGATGGTTCCCACTCTTTTTTTTAAATTTGAATTATTAGGGAGTCAGAAATGTGTCGTAAAATCACGTGTGGGCGTGAGCGGCAGCGGAAGCTCGAGGATTGAGCGACGTGTAGGAACGGAAATGCAACAATTAGCAGCAAAATTATTCAAGTAGAAGAATTCATACATAATGTGCAAATGAACGACGCAGTAGTGAGACTAAAATTTCACTCTGATTAATATCAATAGTGAGTACAATGGCTTGAAGTAATAACTTTAGCTTGCTGAGCGTGATAACGTTGGCTACACACAACTCTGATTGAAAGAGAAATTCAATTAACTCAATCAACTCAAATTAACACTTACATAGCTTGAATAAGCTAATATATAGATTTACAAATGTCGAGGAAAAATAGCTTACAAGACTTTAATGTTATTTACGCCAGACTTTGCATATGTACAAAGTGGGTAACTGCCAACCACCTTTGGGATATTTGGTTGTCCAGCTGTTTTTAGGGTTTCTGATAAGTTGGCGACGTCGGTCAGCCAATGTAACAAAACGTGAAAAAGCCAA
Source organism: Diphasiastrum complanatum (assembly GCA_029204225.1). Classification (NCBI taxonomy): domain Eukaryota; kingdom Viridiplantae; phylum Streptophyta; class Lycopodiopsida; order Lycopodiales; family Lycopodiaceae; genus Diphasiastrum; species Diphasiastrum complanatum. The sequence continues at coordinate 71,284 of CM055093.1, read as the reverse complement.
AAAACTCGAAGGTGCCCTTAGACTAAAGGTTTGCAATTCCTGAAGGTGCCCTTACACTAAAGATATGTAAACTCCTAAGGCGCCCTTAAATTCAAGGCAACGAAGAAGACGAAAAAACCAAAAAGTGCCTTACACTGAAGGCAGAGGAGAAGGCGAAGGTGCCTTAAACTAAAGGCAGTGAAGAAGATGAAGGTACCTTAGATTTAAAGACAGCAAAAAAGATGAAAAAGGAGAACGTGCCTTATTCTAAGGCATTCTGGCCACTTTGGCCTGTGTGTCGTATTTTTCGCTAAGGCAAAAAAGTGGAGGAGGCGGAAAAAGCAAAGGTGCTTTTAAGAATGGTTTCTAAGGCATTCTGGCCACTTGGCCAGTGTGTCGCATTTTTTTTGCTAAGGCAAAAAAGCAAAGGTGCCTTAAGAATGGTTTCTAAGGCATTCTGGCCACTTGGCCAGTGTGTCGCATTTTTTGCTAAGGTGAAAAAGTGAAGGTGCTTTAAGAATGGTTTCTAACGCATTCTAGCCACTTGGCCAATGTGTCGCATTTTTTCGCTAAGGCAAAAAAACGAAGGTGACTTAAGAATGGTTTCTAAGGCATTCTGGCCACTTGGCCATTGTGTCACATTTTTCACTAAGGCGAAAAGCGAAGGTGCTTTAAGAATGGTTTCTAAGGCATAAGGGAAAAACTTTAAAAGGGAAAAAATGTAAAGGTCCAAAATCATGTTCTCGGCCTTCCATTTTCAAGATGCTCAATACTTGACAATTTTCTAGGCTGAGCGTAAGAAATTTAACAAAATAAACCAATAGGATTCAGAGGCCAGGGTTCTCCTCTCTACTATAAAAAGAGACTAGCTCGAGTTTTCTACACATGTACATATCTTCATTTCAATAAAGCATATTGGTTCTCTTGTAAAATGGATTTATGAATGTCCTTGCTCTCTATCACTTTTCCTCCATCTCTCATGCTTTTATTGTGTTTGCTAATTGTTGGATCTGATTGTTATTGGGATTGCATGTTTTTATACTTTTTATGAGAAAGAAAGGGAGAGAGAAAAAAACTAAGCTATCTTCATTGTGGATCTTAGTGTTAATGATTGTAGTGTTAATGCTTAGGTTTAATGGATGTTAGAGTTAGATGTGGATCTTCCATTCATGTTCCAATATGAAATATGCTATCACTCTCATGGGAACGAACCTACGCATGACAACTAACTTCATCTCCTTGATGCTATATTGATTAGATCTTGGGTTGAGGATAGGCAAGGAAAGAAACCCACTACAATTTTGGCGCCATTGTCAGAGAGCTATGCCAATTTTTCAGTTTGCAGCATGTTTTGTTGGATGGTTAGCTTGCATTAGGCATCTTGTCGTGGCATGAATAGTGTTAAATCTGCATTTAGGGTTAGTTCGGGAGTGAATTTGCCTAATTTGAGTGAATTTGCTTGTTTGAAATCTAATCTGATTGTGGAATAGGAAAGCTATTCAGATTACCAATCTTAAGATCCATTTAGATCTGAGATATAAAAAAAAACAACAAAAATCGGTCAAATCTGTTAGATTTTGGTCAAAGGATGAAAAGAAAGACATGTCCAAGCGCATAGCCGATCTTGGGACAGAGAATACCCTGATTAGCAAGAAGGTTATTCAGATCAATCGTGAGTTGATGATTGCCAGGCAACATGAGGCAAAGTCTGAAGCTGATTTGAAGAAGGCCAATGAGTCTGCTCAACAACTAGAAGAGTATGTGGCGACCCTTCAGAATGCACTCACCAAAGCGCAGGACAAGGTTGACAAGGCAGTCCAAGATTCCAAACAGCAAGTCTTGTTGCTAGCCAGACAGTTGGACTTAGAGGCATTGGAACGCAAATGACTTCAAGGTGAATTGGATGCAACCACCCTTGAACACGATTCCTACTTACAAACCCAAGTGTCTAATCGTCCAATCACACTGGATGAGATCGGATACTTGTTCCGCAAAGTGGAAACCTACCATACTGCATTGGCGGGGTTTCAGAAAAAATTTGATAAACTCAAAAGGATGGCAATCACCGAGTTAGGCAAGGACAAGGCCATTATAAAGGATTATGAAAAAGTCGCCGCTCAGGTGTTGGAAGTCGGGCCTCAAATTCCAGTTCCATTGATGCCACAGTTCTCGCCTTAGCACCAGGATCAGACAAGAATGGATACAGAGTTGGATTCGGGCATGAAACAGGGTGGAGCCCCTAAAGTCGTAGAAGAACAGCCAGTTCTACAGGCAATGCAAGCAGGTCCATGTTCATCAAGGACCACACCATTGTTCAGACGACCAATCAGCGTCGAGGACCAGATCCAGAGCCTTTTAGCACAACATCCACATGAGTCCTCTCGTGGTGGTTGGGTCATCAAGTTTAAGACCTTTGAAATTGAGGCCGGCAAAGAATTGGATAAGATACCCACATTGGGAGAGCAGCCAGCTTGGAGAATTACAGTTTTTGAGAAAACTCTGGAATCCATCAAGAGTTATGTGGCCAGCCCTCGCCAATTGCGTGTAGATCCATACTATGTACCAATGTCGCACAGAAATAAGTGGAGGGATTTGGCATTGGCCATGGACAAAATTACCATCCATACGCAAAACTTGCTAATCATCCACCAACCTTATGACTGGGAGATATCAGTGGACTTCCATCGAGCCCTACAAGCATACCAACGGGAGTATATCCACTCTCCTGATCCCACAATCAAGCAATCGGTGCTGTTTGCAAAAGATCTAACTCTATTGGCATCCATTGCAACGCGATGGAATGATTGTCTTCCTACTTTGGCATTCGATCCAAATAAGACAATGGCGTCAGATAGTATTAAGGATCAATTACTCGTGGCCTGATTATATTTTTGTGCAGCAATGATGGGAGGCTCCTGGGAATCTCGATTCACAGCTTGGACAACTTCAAAGTGGATCGCCAAAGCCCGTCGTTGTTTTTTGCCCCACAATTTAGATTTCAACACTGCCCGACTCGATTTCATGGAGAAGGTGCAGTATCATTTAATAAAGATTCAACGTGATGCAAATAAAAGCCCACAGTAACTGCATCTCGCAGGTGTCATGGGACTGCCACTAGTTTTGATGGGGAATACTGTTGGAGAGGTTGCGGATCCCGAGGCAACCCTAACCTTAGTTCATAAGTGAGAGGGATTTGGCACCCTACGTGTGTAAGTCCAACCCGATGATCACATAGAGATTTGATTAATTAGAAAGTCAATAAAAGGACTTTAGGCCTTTTTGCGGGACTTTTAATGTCGTAGAGCCTAAATGTCAAGTTAGTGAATAAAGTTGGGTTTCCCTCCAATTTCGGATGGTTCCTAATCTTTTTTAAATTTGAATAATTAGGGAGACAGAAATGGACCAATAGGATTTAGAGGAAGGTGCAGTATCATTTAATAAAGATTCGACGTGATGCAAATAAAAGCTCACAGTAACTGCATCTCGCAGGTGTCGTGGGACTGCCACTAGTTTTGATGGAGGATACTATTGGAGGGTTTGCGAATCCCAAGACAATCCTAACCTTAGTTAATAAGTAAGAGGGATTTGGCACCCTACGTGTGTAAGTCCAACCCGATGATCACATAGAGATTTGATTAATTAGAAGGTCAATAAAAGGACTTTAGGCCTTTTTGCGGGACTTTTAATGTCGCAGGGCCTAAATGTCAAGTTAGTGAATAAAGTTGGGTTTCCCTCCAATTTTGGATTGTTCTCACTCTTTTTTAAATTTGAATAATTAGGGAGACAGAAATGGACCAATAGGATTCAGAGGCCGAGGTCCTCCTCTCTACTATCAAAAGAGACCAACTCGAGTTTCCTACACGGGTACATTTCTTCATTTCAATAAAGCGGATTGGTTCTCTTGTGAAATGGATTTATGAATGTCCTTGCTCTCTATCACTTTTCCTCCATCTCTCATGCTTTTATTGTGTTTGCTAATTGTTAGATCTGATTGTTATTGGGATTGCATGTTTTTATACTTCTTACGAGAAAGAAAGGGAGAGAGAGAAAGAGTAAGCTATCTTCATTGTGGATCTTAGTGTTAATGATTGTAGTGTTAATGCTTAAGGTTAATGGATGTTAGAGTTAGATGTGGATCTTCCATTCATGCTGAAATCTAAAATATGCTATCGCTCTCATGGGAATGAACCAACAAGGGAAGCTCCTTAGATCCTGCTTACAAATGACAAACACAATGGATAACACACTATGGAGAAACCACCCAACCAAGTAGAAGCATCCAATCAAACTCTAGAAGCTTCACCCCCAAGTCAAGGAACAAGAAGAATGAATGTAGAGTGAGAGCCTGACAATGAATCCATAATCATAATGAGGAGTAGGACGAGTTTGGTCCCAATATATAGAGCTAAAAGCATTCTGGGCACATAGCCATGCATAGCCCTAAGTTCCCTATACATAGATTCACCTAGAATAGAGTCCTAAGCATGGACCAACTATTCATCGATTTGCTATTGATAACTCTACACATGCATACACTGTCTCATACCTTGTCTAAACTCCATTTAATGTGTTCTGGGACTCACAAGGATATTAGTTACTTTCGGGTCACGTCCAGTATGACGTGGCATAACCAACAGTTTGTTTCACTGGAGTACCGTGTATCCAAGACTAGGAGTATACTGTATCCCATGTACTGGTCATGGACATAACATTCTTTTCTCCTTAAACTCCATTTAGTATGTTCTGGGCCTCACAAGGATATTAGTTACTTTCAGGTCATGTCCAATATGACGTGGCATAACTAATAGCTTGTTTCACTGGAGTACCGTGTATCCAAGAGTAGGAGTATACTGTATCCTATGTACTGGTCATGGATATAACACTCTTCCCTCCTTAAACTATTTCTATCCTTAGAAACTAAAATTCAGGAAATTCTTCTTTATGCTATCAACTCTCTTCCACGAATTATCATCCTCAGTACGACCCTTCCACCGAATTAAACACTCAGAGATAGAACGATTTCTCAATTGTTTATCTCTAGTTCTGAGCACTTTCTCAAGTTCCAAAGGTATACTAAGTGACAAATCTTCCAAATTGGATAAATCTTCATCTGATCCAACTATATCACCATCATGTAAACTTAGTTTCAAACGACCTACATGAAACACTGGGTGTGTACTCGATTTTCCTTGAACATCGAGTTCATACACCAAAGAACCAATTCTGCGTGCAATCCTGAAAGGTCCACAATAACGGGTAGACAGCTTTTAATGCTTTCTTGTACGTAATGTCTTAGAATCTTTTGGAATCCTAAAATATACCCAGTCATCAACTTTAAAATCTCTTGGAGATCTCTTAAGATAGGTAGAGTGTTTAGCTCTATCCTGAGCACTTCGGATACTATCCTTAGCCACTTGCAACATTTCTTGCATAATATGCAAAAAATCAGCAACCTTCTAGATCTTAATAGACTTCGTCTCAACATTTACTGGAGATCTAGGTTGAAAACCGTACATAAGCATAAAAGGACGGTAAACTATAGCAGTGAGAGATAATCTTCCCAATGAGATTGTCTATGAGAAACATATGTCCTCAAAACATCTTCCATAGTTTGATTAGTCATTTTTGTCTGGCCATCTGATTTAGGATGATCAAAAGAACTTAAACTCAAAGAAGTTTCAAGTTTATGGAATACTGTTGACCAAAAATGACCTGTGAACTTAGGATCTCTATCACTAACAATGTCACTTGGCAGACCATACAACCGAAATAATCTTTCAACAAAGATCTGGACTAAATCAGAAGCCTTAATAGTTGACTTGACTGGTATGAATGCAGCGAACTTAGTTAACCGATCCACTACAACCCAAATAGAATCATTTTGTCGTTGGATCTTTGGAGGTCCAACTACAAAATCCATAGATATGCTTTCCCATTCTTATCTGGGATATTTAACGGATGCAACAAACCACCAGCCTTATGGCATTCAGCCTTTACTAGTTGACAGAGTTTGCATTTAACAGCATATGACTCGACATATGGCTTGAACTTTGGCCAATAAAATTCTCTTTTATCCAAGTCCAGAGTCCTGTGTATATCGGGATGTCCTGCACAGGGTATGTCATGACATTCAAACAAAATCTTATGTTTGAGCTCATCATCACCAGGTACGCAAACTTTCACATTCCGAAATAGTAATCCATCTCGAATGGTGAACTGTTCCACAATCTTCTTATCTTTCTTAGTTAGTTGAGTCCCATATGTTTCTGACTCAACATTGTCTACATTTCTTCAGGTTTGAACAATGTTCCAAATGTGACCAAACTGAGAATCTAATTCATATTTTCCTCTCAACGAAAGATATAGATCCATAGAAATCTGGGTGAATGACAACTCTTCAGTTCACCAATCCAACTAAGAGCATCTGCAACCTGATTAGAGCTGCCTCTTATGTAACGGATTTCATGATCGAATTCTTGTATCAATTCAGCCCATCGAGCTTTTTCTCCCCCAAATATCATGTTGATTACAAAAATACTTAAGAGGCTGGTGATCCATATAGACTACAAACTTACTACCATACAAGTAGTGATCCAGGTTTTAAGTGCATGGATTACAGCAAACAATTTCTTTTCCTGCGTACTATAACGCAATAGAGGACCAGTGAAATTTTTGCTCTCAAATGCTAGTGGCCTATCCATTTGTAATAGAACCGCTCCAACTGCAACATCACTTGCGTCCATTCTCATGACGTAAGGTAAATTCCAATTTGCAATATGTGACATGGGAGCTGAAACAATTATTGTTTTAAGTTTCTCAAAACATTGATTCAATTTCTCGCTCCAAAACAACAAGCGGACTAGGTTGATTCCTCTTTTTCTTTTTATTAACAAACCCTTTTGTCAAATTATTAAGTGGTGTTGCTAACTTAGCATAATCCTCAATAAATCTCTTGAAGAAAAGTGTAAAACCTAAAAATGACTTACTTGCCTCACAGTCTCAAAATTGGCCACTCAATCACAATCTTGATTTTATCCTCGTCAATCTTGATCCCATTTACTGTGATCTTATGACCAAGATAAAGCAACTCTTGCTTAAATAATTCACACTTGGACTCTTTAGCGTAGAGTAACTCCCTCCTTAAACTCCATTTAGTGTGTTCTAGGCCTCACAAGGATATTAGTTATTTTGAGTCACGTCCAGTATGACATGGCATAACTAACAGCTTGTTTCACTGGAGTACTGTGTATCCAAGATTAGGAGTATATTGTATCCTATGTACTAGTCATGGACATTACACTCCGCATGACAACTAACTTCATCTCCTTGATGCTAGATTGATTAGACCTTGGGTTGAGGATAGGCAAGGAAAGAAACCCACTACACTCAACTCCATCGACATCAACTTACTCGACATCGACTTCAAAACTAACTCTATCAACTCCATCGACAATCTGACTTCGTCGACATTTCATCAACTCTCAACTAACTCGACTTACTCGACTCCCTCATCAGAAAAAAGTCGATCCATGTACTATTAGACAACACTGATAGTCCACCTACTTGTACATAGACTTTATAGTCCACCTACTTGTACATAGACTTTACTACTTACAAAGACAACTAACTACTACAAGGTGACTCTAACTAATTAAGTAGGTAGATCCAAAGTATTTCAGTCAATACTTTTGCTTGTCGATTATGCAACAATTTTCAACTGAAGCCAGATTTAGCGCTACACTGTCTCGCACTTATGGTTTAAACTCTTGTACTCATTTTTATCAATCAGAGTGCATTTTTGTCTATGCTTTTGTTTTTGTTCTATTGTGCATTGCTACTATTCATTCATCTTGATCCTTTTGTTGGTAACTAATGCACTTCTGATCCGCAACCATCTGTTGCTAAACTTCCATTGCTATTACACATTTTGAACTTGATATTAGAGTTCTATTTCTATTAGATTTCTACTAATTCAATATCATTCGATACTTCCACCGGTATCCCATAGTTTTTTGACATGGTATCAGAGTGGGTGGTTCAGTAATCTACATTTCTATTATAGTTTATCAGTCTTGTTTCTACCAAGACATCATTTCAGCAAGTGCGTATTTCAATATCGTTTTTTTTCTACCAATGATCTTGCTCTCTACACCATAATGGGTCCATCTTCTAGTTCATCTCTGATTGAAAAACTCAACGAAGAGAACTACCATCTCTAGAAGTTCAAGATGAACTTAGTACTACTTGCCAAAGAACTGTGGGACATCGTTGATAGCACATAGGTCGAGCCAGAGGTCGATGCAACCAGCATCACCAAATGGAGACAGAGAGATGGCAAGGCATTTGCCTTAAGCATTCTAGATATTAAAGACTCTCAAATTAGCCATATTCGAGCTGCTCAGACTGCTAAGGATGCATGGGACATCCTAGCAACCCTCTATGATATCAAGGATGCTATATCCAAACTTCATCTGAGGAAGAAGTTTTTCACATTAAGAATGTCTGATGCAGATAGTGTTTTGAACCATCTCAACACTTTCAAAAATCTTATGGAGTAGATGACTGCAACCAACTTAGTCACATCGTGACACCTTTTTCTGCCCTCAAGCTCCAACAAAGGACCAACAAGATCATGCAAGTACCAAGAAGTACAGATATCTGATCTGATATCATGACATCAGTAGATACACTATGTCGTGGCTAATCTACCACTCTTATAATTAATCATTAGTTGTAGATGTTTAATCACTCTAATCTAGAAGTTACACGACGCGAGATGCATGATATACGATGAAGAAGTCTAATGCTAGTAAGCAAGAAAATGAAAATACATAGTACGAGTCTGCCTACGTGCTAGACAATTCTGTATAGGATCTGTAGATCCACAAGTCGACTAGTAAATGAGACACAAATTTGTGAGAAAACTGTATTTCTCTCATGCCAACGCACTGCGTGGATCTGCTTGTAGTGCTTAAAGAATCAAAAAAATCAATAGATGATTTTGTAGCCGTTGCGCACATATCACCCTTATCTTGTCTAATGTAAATTAGTCTGTTGCTATTTGTGTGTCTGATTCACTTGTTCATTTAATTTTGCAGCTCGGTTTGAATTTTGTTAAATGTTGTGTTAATCTAAAACGTAGATCGACAGTGTCTGTCTACATTCTAGAGGATTGTAGGAATGATACAGCTGGCAGTGACTAGCAATCATATCTGAAATCCATCCGAATTGTTTTCTTTCGCGCATCGCTTTTCGCATCAGTGGTATCAGAGCCTACTTTTGTCATAATCTGACATAGCCAAAAGGCTACCAGATCCAGGAGGCCAAGCATTTAAACAAACAACCATCAACAAGAGAACACACTTCAGAAGCAATGGCTTCAATCAACAGCATATAGAGAAAGATCTGTACAATTCTGGATTCTTCAGAATCAGAGGAGATGCCTACGACATCAGACAAAGAGCTACGCGAGTGGAGGGAGAAAAATGACAAGGCAGTAGCCTTGTTATTTTCATCCATCGAAGATAGTCTCACACTTGACCTGGCTACACTCTCCAAAGCTAAGAAGATGTGGGATACACTACTCATGAGATTTCAAATGAAATCAAGAAGTCAAATAATGATGTTGGAAGATTAGTTGACAAATCTAGAGAGGGATGGAAAAGACCTCACTTCTTTTGTAAGAAAGATGAAGAATCTATTTCTGTCACTACACAATTCTGGAGCAAAAAATACAGTGAGAAGCAACTCACTTACCTGTTGAGAGCCTTACCTAGATCTTTCCAGACAACCAAAACCCTGCTCGCGAAAGATCCTACAATGACCCTCAAAAAGGCAATTGTCGAGATTCAAGAGGAGGTCGAGGCAAGAGAGCACCTCAATTACAAGGATGGTTCTGACCAAGCCCTTTACAACAACAAAGAAAAATCCAAGAAATAATTCAAGCCTAAGAGGGAGTCGAATCAAAGGCAGGATCATAATCAGCAAGCAGAGGGGACCAACAAAGACAACTGGAAGAGCAAAGAGAGGTCAAAACAGCAAGGTGGAGAAAAGAAGACTTGCGTGAGATGCAGAAGAGATGGGCACACATTTGATACATGCTGGCTCAATCCAAAAATTGAATGTATCCACAGCCATAAGAAGGGTCATGCAGCCATGGATTGTCGCCTAAATCCAAGAAATAAATCAGCATAGAACAGACAGGAGAATAGTAACAGTTCGTCTTATGTCAATGAGTCTGAGAGCTCGAAAATGGACGAAGAGAGATCGAACAGAAATTGTTCACCGTCTATATTTGTGCAGAAATGTGTGCAGCATCAACATCTGACACACATGAGGTGCTCCTAGATTCATGAGCCACCTCACACTTCGTGATATCAAGACGAATCATGTCTGATTTTGTAAAGGCCTATTTGCACCTTGTAAATTCATATTTAGGTTAGAACTTGCGACGTTTTGTGCAACATTCTATAGAGACGCAGTAGCAGATTTCAATTGACATCTTAACAGTTGGTAAACGACATTGAGGCCAGTGATCGTTCCTATAAGGTCGACACTTCGTGCCATTGTACACACGCACATATTTGAGTATCAATAGAGAGAGAAGAGAGTCAGTTTCTATAAGCTTGAGCGTTCTTTCCCTCTGTCATCTCTTACAACATTATTTCTTATCAACTGAGCAAATACACTCTGAATGATCTATAACTATTTGTGATACTTTTTTGTTTGCGTCACACATAGTTTTCATTTCTTACTGAATTTCAGTCACTCTAATGTGGATATTCAAGCATCACCAGAGAGCGACAATTCTAACTAATGTGTGTAGGGAATTAGCCGAAGTTGCTAAGCATAATCTTAAGCAGAACTTCTTTCAATTCTGAATGACCTATGTGTTCAGATAATGAACTTCTTTGATGCTCTGTTCTGTTTGCTTCCTATGATAAGAACTAATTCTCTGTATTCGATTAAGAGGAATCATTAGCCAATACAATTCTGTTTGATGAATCTATTTGCTAGTTGCTGTCTGATCTGATTGCTTACTGTTATCCAAAGAGCCTGGAAGATGAAGTAATCTTTATAATCACAGACCCTGACCAAATCGTTTCACCATTGATATTTCTGGATGCCAATTTACCCAAATGCCTTTGGATAACCAGATATGTCGCTGTAGTATTCATTGTGAATATTACACATCACATTCCATTTACCTTCTTACATACACTTATCATACAAAAGAAGAGATTATTCTCTCTCTTGGGGAACGATAATTTGAACTTGCTTAAAAGCTTCTCTAATTAGTTTAAATATTGTTGCATATGCTTCCCTACTAATACCTTCAAAATCACAAGCACCTTGAACTATAGTCTTATCTAAAATATTTTGAATGTCCACCATCAAAGACTCTGCTATTTTACACTTTACATTTGAAATCCTATTGTTCATCTGATACGCTCAGTGGATTTGCAAGTCAATATTGTGCCCAATGACATTCCTAGTGAAGCATTGTCTTTAATATTTCGAGGAGCTACTAATGCAGATCTGCAAAAAAAACAGATAGTTAACAGAATATCACCATAGCTGAAATTAAATTTAAATGTTATTGAAAAACTTACACAATTTAGAATATGCTTACCTGAATGCACGCATCCTTCTATTTCGATAACCTCCTTTTGAAAGTGTTTGAATATCCTTGCAACTTTGTCGCTTTTGCTTCTTACTTTCAGCCTTCTTCTTTACCAAATCCACATCCTTCAGTAATTGTATGTTTTCAATATGAATAGATTGTAAGACTGGTTGCATTTGCTCTAGTTCTGATTTGATATTGATTGCTATCTTCTGTAATGATTCATTATTTTTTTTAAGTTGTTCATTTTCTTCTAACGTCTTTTGGAGATGACAATCTCTATTCTGACAATAAGAGGATATCTGAATTAACTCACCTTCTAAAAAGTGAACTTTATTCATATAAAGTTGTTTTCCATGGTTTTGCAATCTTTCACAATATCCTAGTAATCCACTATGCCCATTGCATATCCATGTAACTAAATGAGTTATTGAAGAGAATGTGGGATGTGTCAAAGTGCTTGGATCTTGTGGATATAATGTTCCATCTGTCCACAAATCCACATTTTTCTTTCCTTCTGCCCTATAACGAGAACGATCTTCAGCAGATATTTGAACTCCTTTGCCTCCTCTTCTTTGCAAAGGTGCCAAATCAATAAGGATATCCACATGTAGATGATATAATGTCATCATCAAAAAAATAATAGAGTAATCAGTTGCATCAAGGTACTATGACCAGATTCTATGAAGCAAAACAAAATACTCATCTTTGATTATATTATATACTATGTACGATCAATCCAATCTCCATGCTTGTATGCTTGATTCAAATTTAGAAATGCCGCTCATTTTTTCATTCCAATAGGTAGTTGGTGCTCATATTTCTATTCTCGTGGAAGGAATGCATATGTAAACATTTTGTAATTTTTCCTGATTCGAATTTGGGGATGCCGGTCATATTCTAGATCCAGTGAAAATATTGCCCTTGTCATAACCAATGGAGGGAATATTTTTGAATTTAGTCAAGTTATATTGCGAACTGTTAACAGTTCTTAACTGTGACTGTAGACACTGTGGTTAGATCATTGGGAGTTGGGGAGGCCTTGGGAGTGGTGTGGGCAAGCAAATAAACAATATTGTTTTATTTATTTTGATATTTTCGTATATCCTACATGGCATTCCTTAAAAGGTCTTTTTGATATTGAGAACTCCTCTAATGTGGTTTTCGCTGTTCATAAAAAATAGAAGGCAGCTGAAAACTACGATGGATATAACATTGAAGTCCGGTGAAGGATTTGATAGCACTATGGAATGGCATGGTGAGTTGAGCTTGCAGGAGGTCAGAAAATACTTCAAGTCCCTGGAGGGATTGCTCCTTTTTGGGGATATGAGCTGATAACGGACTGTTCGTATGTTTTTTCTCTCGCAAAAATTCATCTCGAAATTCGTTGTATTGTCTTTGTTTCACTTTTGGGTCTGGGTAATCTTTTGGTGTTGTGGAGGCCGTCAAATGGCTTCCATGTGGGTCAGCTGATTGTCCATGGTTTTGCTATTATTCGTGTTGTTGGCGTTGTGCTCTAGTAAGAACTCTAACAGGTTCGGATGTGATATGACGTGCTAGAAGGATCCTGTAAGGTTGTTTAGGACAATCTTTGATGCTGTGTTTGCGAACACATTTGGGACATTCTGCATGGTATTGGTCCTTAACTTTACAGCCAGCCATAAAATGTCCTGTTTCACCACAGATAAAGCAGCGGTTGCTCATGGGTCTGGTGGCGATAGCGTAACCATCTTGGATGGCTAGCTGAGTTGGGTTGTCTTGTGGTGTGGAATACTCAGCTTATTTGCATGAGCATGAGTTGTCGGTTTCATATTGGTGATTGCTAGATGATGGAATTGATGTATCAGGATGATATGATTGATCGTAGGAGTTTTTACTAGGTGTGTGTGTGCAGACTCTCGAGGATGTCTATTTTTTTGTGCTCCTAGATCCTGTTGTCCTCGTGGTGGTGGTCCTAAGAGTGCAGCTGTTGTTGAGGTTGATGTCTAGGTGGTCTGGGCAACTCTTGTATATGGATCTGTTTGTTTCGTGGTGGATAGGGCGTGTGTTGTTGCTGTAAAACAAATGGTTGTCGAGGAGGTTGATAATGTCCTCCTGACTGGTTGTGAGGCTGATTCCTCGAGTTATAATAGCAATAAAGGGAGGTATGCCCCATAAAGTCACAGATTTCACATTTGATCAAGGAGGTATATGTGATCGGTTGGTATGAAGGGCACTCATTGCCAGTGTGTGTACCTCGGTAGTGAGGGCACCACGTGTTCTCTCGTCTATGATGAATTTGGCCAGTGGATAACTGACCTTGCATCGAACTTTGGATAGACTTAAGAGTGGTTTGAGACTCTTTGGTGAGTTTCTCCATCTGCTGTTGGTGTTGCTGATTAAGCAACTCCATCTGTGTTTTTCATAACTGTTCTCGTGTGTCATCATTTGGTCGAGCTTCTTGGACAGCACGATGTGCTCTCCATTCTCGTGGTTCCTCAACATCTGAGCCCTCGTCTTCTTCTCGAATGGCAGCAGACATGGCTTGTTTCAATGATGTATTTTTATCATTGGAACGAAGTTCACGTCTGATCCATTGGGGAAGTCCAACGAGGAACCAAATGATGAGCATGGACTTGGTAGGTTGCTCTTGTATCTGACTTTTTAATCGTTTAAATCGTTCCATATAGTCACATACTTTTTCGTCTTTTGTCATTTTGATATTACTTAGTTTGACAAAAGGACTTTCTATCAAGCAAAAAGGCTTGAACCGTTTGATAAATGTCTCTTTCAAGAGTAACCAGTCACGTTTATCTTCACGATCAAGTTTAAAAGACCACTCTCATGCACGATTGATCATGGTCATTGAGAAGAGATGTACCATGGCCTCTAGTGTTGTCTCGCCGTAGACATCACAGGCGTTCTCAAAGACTTGGAGAAATCACTGAGGATCAGTGTTACCATCGTACTTAGGTAAGTCTAGCTTTGGGGTCCTTTTTTCAGTACGTGGAACATTATTTGCGAAAGCTCCATTTAAGTGAGCTCGTGTATGGGATGATTCGGCAGCATGGAATTGTGGTCGTTCGTATGGAGCTTCATAACGCGTAGGTTCCCATCTATTGAATGGGTTTGTGGATGGTTCTTGGACATGGGATTTCATCCTGGAATACCTATTAAATCGAGCCTGTTCGGTGGATGGGGAGACCATCTCTGGTGGATAGTCCTCTGTGGTATTCAAATCATTAGGGCGATCCACGGCAGCTCGTAGAGTGTCGTAGGATGGTGGAAATAAACTCGTGCACTCTGGGTACGGTGGATACGGTTGTCAGAATGCGGGTGTTGTGGTCTGTTACGGGTTGATTTCAGTTTGGGATGGTCGATGGAGGTCGTTGAAGGCCGTAAATTGTAATATTGCAGTCTACTGCGGTTTGTGACGGTCAAGGACGGATGTGCATCGGTCGGAACTTGAGTGAGGTTTCGGCTCCGGTTGAAATTTGACAGGGGTCCAGCTTCCATTGAGATTGAAAGTAGGTCGTCGGTTGAGAGAAGACTGTGTTCTCCAGTTGAGATTCAAGAACAGTGTTCCGGTTGAGATTTGAACAAAGTGTTCTGGTTGAGATTTGAGAAGAGTGCTTCGGTCGAGATCTGAACAAAGTGTTCCGGTCGAGATTTGAGGAGAGTTCTTTGGTTGAGATATGAGCGGAATGCTTCTGTCGAGAGCTGACAGAAGTGCTGCAGTCGAGATCTGAACAGAGTGCTTCGGTCGAGATTGGACTGAACACTCTGGTTGAGATGTGATGGCAATGCTCGGGTCGAGTTTTTTTTTATTTTATTTTTATTTATTTATTTTTTCTGAGCACTCCGGTTGAGAATCGAGCAAAATGCTCCGGTTGAGAATTGATGGCAATGCTCCGGTGGAGTTTTTACTAAGCACTCTAGTTAAGATGTGATGGTAGTGCTTGGGTCGAATTTTTACTGAGCACTCTGATTGAATTTTTTTTGGACTAAAGGGTCCGATTGAGATATAATGGTTTCGTTCGGTTGAGAGGTATGAGGTGGTGGTCCAGCTCCGGTTGGGATTGTGGAGCTAGTCGTGGTGAGGATCGTGAGACTCTGGTTGAGAAACGAGCAGGTCTTCAGTCCAGACCGAAGGGATGAGCTCATCAATGAATGTGTAGGAGTTGTCAGACGATGGTGTCGCAACACAGGAGATTGAGATATGGCTTGGTTGAGCATGTGTGTAGCTGTGGCACAGCGCCAAATGTTCACCTATTCACTGAATCTGTGAACACGTTTTTCTCTTTTTGTTGCTTATCTCTCTTGGATTACCTCTGTCGTTATGGTTCTTTGTGATTATTCTTCTTATTAGAATGTTTACAGAGCAGAAGCAATATTCAAGGATGCATTACGTATTTCTCAGTCTGTCAATGGGTAACTCAAATCCGATACTCAACTACATGCATACACTAGCCATGCAACCATCTACAGCTCAAACAGATTAGCATTCAGTAGAGAGAGCAATCCTACTACTAACTACTGAATTAAAGAACAATCAAGAACTAGAATAGCTACTGAAACCAAAACCAGATTCAAGAAACAAGAAACAAGATTCCTATCAGTATTTAACAATCTAGGAATCAAGAAACATACATTACTTGATGCCTAAATTATCCAAGAACATCAAGAACTAGAATGTCAAGACTATGCAAGATTTACACCACATTTCTAGCCTCTATAGTTTACTTGAATGCTAATTTCTACAAGATTCCACAAGCAAGAATTGAAGCTAATCCACAACTAAGCAAGAACAAGAAACAAAAATCTAGTTAATTCACAAGCAAGGAATCAACATGCTCATAGAAATATCACTCAAGATCATTGCCATGAACAAGAAGCTTAGTGATCTTCAAGAACGTGGAGGATCCTCTTTATTAGCTCAAGAGAACTTGAAAATACAATCAAAAGCTCCCTCACAAGAGAGGGGGGTCCTTAAATAAGCAAGAAGGCTGCCCATGTGGAGCCCATGTGGTGATTCCAGTAATAAGAAATTACATGTGGAATTCGCCCTTCCACTAGAGGTCACCATCAAAAGGTGGCTCACTCTTACTATTTTAAGGGGGGTCTACATTTATTACAACTATTCAAGGAAATGTTACTAGCTCCTACATGGTCATTCCTTCTTTGGGATACACCACGTAGGCTCACATAGTTAATCACTATCTTCCTAGCTAGTATTTCCTCGGCTCTCACGCCCGGCTCTCAGCTTCTTCTGATCTCTTCCTTCTGAGACCTCCTCGGTCATGGGTGAGAGATAACTAATGTCTTCAGCTTGGCTTGGTACTAGAGAATCGGCTAACAACTATGGCTCAACACCAACGACAGAGACAAACGACTCGAAGATGTTCTGTTCGTGCCTACTTTACAATAAGACTTGCTCTCTGTAATAAGAATAGCAGATGCAGGGATGCGTGTGACATTTTCTGACGAAGCATGCAACGTGATTGATGCCAGTACCAGTACATTGATTGCTCAAGGCAGAAGGAAAGAAAACCTATATCATATGAAGGTACTCCTACCTACAGATCAGGTGCATCAGACTCATGATGACTCACCAGACACTCCATGGCACATAAGACTCTGTCACATGAACTTAATGGCGCTTTACTAGGCAAGCCATCATGGAGCGATAATGGGGGTCAGTGTCTCGAATGCAACCAGTTTGACCACCTGTGATGCATGTTTGAAGGGCAAGATGTCACGCATTCCATTCATCAAAGACTCCTACAGAACGACCAAGATTATGGAGTTAGTGCATTCTGACATCTACGAACCATTCAATGTGATCTCAGTAGGAGGTTCAAAATATTATATAACCTTCATTGATGATTATAGTAAATTTTCCAGAGTGTATTTTATTCAGAATAAATCTGAAGTATTCAATAAATTCACTGAATATGTGAATTGGACTGAGAGATGTACAAGCAATAAGGTGAAGCAGATCAGGTTGAGATCAAGGTGGCAAATATATCTCAAATCGCTTCACTGACTTCTGTAATGATCGTGGCATCATTCATAGAAGGACTACAGCCTACACACCGCAGCACAATGATGTTGTAGAAAGAAAGAACAAGACCTTGATGGAAGCAGCCAGATGTATGATGGCCTACTCAAAAGCTCCAAGGGTACTGTGGACTGAAGCAGTAGCTATAGCCGCATACATCCAGAACAGAACAGACAAGTCTGGTGTTCCTCACATGACACCACATGAGCTATGGTGGGGTAGAAAGCCCAATATGTCTCACGTCAGAATCTTTGGCTATGTAGCTTACGCACATATTCCTGATAAACTTCGAAACAAGCTTGATGAGTAAGCCGAGCAGGGATTTCTGGTAGGCTATGACAACAATTCGTCATACTATAGAATCTACATGCCAGACACAAACACTGTGAAAACAGTGAGAGATGTCAGATTTGATGAGAGCAGGACAATAACCAACAACAATCATGTCAGCTATGAAGTTTTGGAGAGACAGTACTATGACCTGCCGCCAATGACACAGGGAATAGAGGACAAATACGAAAAAGAAGATTTTTGAGTCACCTCCCGTTCGAGCGACGAATCTGAAGAAGAAAGACTTGAGAGACAGCCTGCTATCACCGCTCCTGTAAACCAAGATGGTTCCGGACCGAGCAGAGCAGACAAAGACAAAGGCATTGCTGTACCAGGAGGATCTCCTAGAAGGTCGACAAGACCATGAAGAGCACCAGCAAGATATGTGCCAGGCAGCTTAGCTTCCATATCAGAAGAGTTCTATAGATTCAGTGGCAAATCGCAGACTTTCAGGGAAACAATTGAAAGTCCAGAAAAGGATAGATGGATCCAAGCCATGAACCAAGAGATGGAGTCCATGAGGAAGAACCAGGTGTGGACGTTGGAACCATTACCGCATAAGCACAAGACTGTCAAATGCAAATGGGTCTTCAAGCTTAAATATGGACCAGATGGGAACATCATGAAATACAAGGCAAGACTGGTAGCGAAGGGATTTTCTCAGAGATACGGTATTGACTACTCTGAAACCTTCTCTCCTATCATCAAACATTCGTCCCTACATCTGTTATTTGCATATGCAGCAGCTTATGACCTCAGGATCCACATTGTGGATGAGAAGACAGCCTTCTTGCATGGTGAACTAGACAAAGAGATCTATATGGATCAACCCCCAGGATATGTCTCGAATTCACTTCCTGACTATGCATGCATAATGCACAGAAGTATCTACGGTCTGAAACAATCAGCCCGACAATGGTACAAGAAGAAAGATCAAGCCCTGAAATCATTAGGATTCAAGCCTCTTTTGGCTGACTCCAATGTATATGTCAGAGTTACAGATGGACAGATCATCATTGTGGCTGTATATGTAGATGACACTCTGATACTTTGTAGGAGTGAATAGCTGATCGCTGAGGTGAAGACAGACATCTTGAAACATTTGGAGATAGTGGATCTGGGAGAAGCCAGGTGCTACCTAGGCTTACAAATTGAAAGGGACTATGAGGGAGGTAAGTTATACCTTCACTAGTCCGGATACACCCAAAAGATCCTAGAGGATTTTGGGATGTTGAACTACAAAGGAGCGAATACTCCAATGCTCACAAGGACAGTGCTGACAAGCGACGACTGTTCGAAGACTGAGGAAGAGAGAGAATAGATGTAGCTCACACCTTACAAAAAGATGATAGGATCACTGATGTACCTTGCTGACAATCACACGTCCTGATATTGCTTATGCAGTATTCAGGATGAGCCAATTCTGCACAAATCTAGGCTTGCCCTCTTCCTGACGAAAATGTTCGCAAACACGAAAGTCAAGAGACACGAAGCACGAAAGATTCGCGAATACCTCATGAGAAGACACGAACACAAAAGATTCGCGAACAAGAATCTTTTGCGGTCGAGCACGAGAAAGTCAGATGACAGAAACGAAACCAACGACAGGACACAAAAAATGTCGCGAAAGACTTTATGCCTTCATGCTCCAAAGAGTACCAGTGAAGATCATGCAAGTACCCAGAAGTACATCTATCTAACCTGATGGCATGACGTCAACAGATACACTCTAGGTCGTGGCTAATCCGCCACTCTTGTAATTTTTTGATTAGTTGTAGATGTTTAGTCACTCTAATCTTAAAAGTTACATAGAACGACTATATACTTGCTGGATGATACTTGACAATAGACGATATAGAACACACATATAGTGTTGTAGTCTGATGCTAGTAAGCAATCAAGACAAAATACAAACAAGAAGTCCACCTGCGTGCGAGACATGTTCTATGATCAGGATCCATAGAGATCCACAAGTCCACTAGTAAGCAAGACATCCACTTGTGAGAGAACTGTATTTTTCTCACGCCAACACGCTGCGTGGATCTGCATGCAAGTGCTTGAAGAATCAAAAAAATCAATAGATGATCTTGTAGCCATCGTGCACATGTCTTCTTTTATGTTGTATGATCTCGAATGCAAATGTTTTTGCTATTATTTGGGTGTCTGATTCTCCCATTAATTTCAATTCCACACATTGGTTAAATTCGTTGAATGTTGCATTAATTTACAAACATAGATCAGAAATGTCTGACTACATTCTGGAGGACTGTAGGAGTGATTCAGTTGGCAGTGTCTAGCGACCACATCTGAACTCCATCCAAGTCACAAGAGAATCGAGGTTGCTTCGCTTTCGCGACTGTCCCGTGACAACCAATTTTTTTTTTCATCAGAATAAGCGCCGAACTAACATTGGGAGCCTGTGTATGTCATGGGAGATACGGGATCGACCCAACGGCTTGGAAGGGCGTACAAGAAATAATTATCCAGACCTTCCAACTGCAATATTTGCAACCCCAAATGGCTGCATACGAGAAATTGAAGGAAGAACTAGAAGAGGCTAAGTTTCAATCAAGCTAAATCCAAAATTTTGAAGACGAAAAACCTGTCTAGCGCTAGAACTAGTCTACACAGATGGATGAGCCAACCAAAGATACATCAAAGAAGGCCATCCAGACGGATATTGTCTTTAAGCAAATCCAGAAAGGTCAAGAGGTACAGATTGTGCACCCTACAAGATCTTACTGAGGTGTTGTGATTGCACAAGATTGATCAAAGAACAATATACTTGAAAAATCTATGACAAGACACAATGGCATACATCAGATGAAAAAATCTAACTTCTCACTATGAGAATTGAATGTCAGAAAAAATTCTAAGTGTCCAGTATGGGAAAAATAGCCTGCTCTCGGGTAGAGAGAGAAAATCAATGATGGAAAACTCGGGTAGAAAGAGAATGAGTCCAAAATACCAAAATCTCATTATTCACAATATGGCAAAACATGTCAAGCTTTTCCTACATGAGAGAGACTCGAATTCCTACAGTGGAGTTGCATGGAAAGTCCACTTAACTGAACTAATTCACCTACCAGAGATCCACATGTGTAACTGCATGCATGGATGTTGCATGTACTGCATGTCAACTCATAAACATTGCATGCTATCTAAACTTCTGTATGTCATCAAAATTGAATCCATCTAACTCAAATCTGACCTATACTAAAAGGTTATGTGCTCAATTCACATACCTTTTATGTACAACATGAAATTTAGTGGAAATAACCATGGACATGGCCCAAACTCGAGATCAGAAGATAATATTTTAATAATTTTCACACTCCTCCCTAAAATTTATGTTTCTATCAACATAGATTTCGAAATTAGGCCAAGGTTAGACCTCATCTTAATAAAGACATTCTTGAGAAGTGGCTTGGTGAGAAGATCTGCAACACAATTTGTAGAATCAACATGCTCCAATGAGATCTCTCTCCCAATGACTTTTTCTCTTACAAAATGATGAGCTACTTCAATGTGTTTGATCCTTGCATGGAAATCTGGGTTATTTGCAAGAGCTTGAGCAGAAATGTTGTCATTCTTGATAATTGGAAGATCTTCATCTACATAACACTTTAGCTCCAAAAGTAGCCTTTTGATCCATAAAACCTCCTTTGTTGTGGTTGTAAGATATTTTTACTTAGCTTCACAAGATGATAAGGAAATAGTTGCTTGCTTCTTTGATAGCCAAGAAACCAAGTTCCCTCTAAGAAATATAGTGTAAGCACTGGTGGATTTTCTATCCAACCTGTCTCCTATAAAATTTGAATCTGAAAAGGCAATCAGAATTAGATCTTCTCCCGTGTAGAATAATCCATAATCTAAGGTATATATCTCAAGATTCTTTTAGCCAACTTCCAGTGATATAACTTTGGATCTTGCATGTGTTGACTTAGCTTATGAACACAAAAGCTTAGATCAGGCCTAGTCACTGTTAACCAAATAAGTCAGCCAATAAGACTCCTATAAAGAGTGATGTCCTCAAAGGATTTTTCATCATCTTCTATAGGAACTTTTATAGTGTGCTCCATAGGTGTATCTATGCCTTTACAATTTTCCATCTGGAATTTCTTGAGCATGGAAAGTGCATATCTACTTTGGCTTGTAAATGCATGACCTTTCCAAAAATCTATTTCAAGGCCAAGAATATAGTGAAGAACTAAGTCCTGCATCTTAAACTCACTATCAAGTGCATGCTTAGCTTCTCATTATTTCCACAAAAAATGATATCATCTACATAGATGAGAAGAATAATTACAAAGATATCCACAAACTTATAATACAGAGAAGGGTCATATTCACTTAGACAAAATCCAAGTGATATGAGATAGGAGTTGAGCCTTGCATACCAAGACCTTGGTGCTTGTTTCATTCCATAGAGACTTTTGAACAAAAGACAAACTTTTGATTCATTACCTTCTTTCACAAAACCTGAAGGTTGCTCCATGTAAATCTCCTCCTCAAGGTAACCATTGAGAAATGCATTAGAAACATCAAGCTGGAACATACTCCAATTGTGAAAACATGCAAGAGATATAAGTATTCGGATTGTTACCATCTTTGCAACTGGTGCAAAGGTGTCTTCATAGTCAAGACCTTTGATCTGTGAGTAGCCTTTGGCACAAAGTCTTTCTTTATACTTATTGATATATCCATCATGATTATACTTAATTCTGAAAACCCACTTACATCCAATCGCATGCATGTTGTTTGGTGGCTCCACAAGCTCCCATGTGTTGTTTGACATCAAGGCTTCAAACTCTTGGGTCATTGCTTCAACCCACATCTTGGATTGAGTTTCTTGGAAATCTTTAGGCTCTTCATCTGATATGAAGAGAGCATGATAGAAAGTTTCACCTTCCACTTGCCTTCCTTCTTCATCGTATGTGAGCCTCCTTGGCTCAGATCTTGCTCATGTAGATCTTCTTGGTTGGTAGCTTGAATTTGCTCCTCCTCAAGCCTCGGCCTCACCACCTCTTGAGCAGCATCAAGATTGATGATTGATCTTGCATGAGACTCCTTGATCTGTGCATCATCCAAGTTAAACTTCTGATCCTCATGGAAGATCACATCTCTACTAACAACATTCTTGTTAGTAGAAGGAAGATATACTTTGTATGCTTTTTTAGTGGATGCATATCCTACAAAAATTCCTTTAACTACACTAGGATCTTCCTTCTTCCTAGTTTCTAGAGGCACATGCACAAAGTATACACAGCCAAAAATCCTAAGATGATCTACCTTAGGCTTTTTCTTATACAACATCTCAGATGGTGTTTTTCCTCCTATTGCAAGATTTGGAAGTCTATTACAAAGATAGTTTGCACATGCAACTGCCTCTCCCCAAAATTCTTTATGCAGAGAAACTTCTAGCCTAATGGCTTTTGCACATTCACACAAACTTCTATTTTCTCTCTCAACAACTCCATTTTGCTGAGGAGGATATGAACAAGAAAACTCTCTTTGAATGCCCTCTCTCTCACAAAAGTCTTTAAACTTATTGGAAGTGTATTCTCCTCCACTATCACTTCTCAAAGCTTTTAACTTGAAAGAAAACTACTTTTCGGCATAAGCTTTGAAAGTAAGAAAAACATCATAGACCATGGCTTTTGAAGACAACATATAGATCCAAGAATATCTTGTATAATCATCTACAAAGAAAACAAAGCAGTTTGCTCCTCCTTTGCTCTTAATTGATGAGAAATGAACATCAGAGTGCACTAGTTCAAATGGTTGCTTTGTTTTGATGCTTGATCTAGGAAAAGGCCTTCTGTGTGATTTTGTCAGCACACAAGTTTCACAAGGTAGAAGCTCCTTTGATAGTGTCTTTGGTAGTCCAACAACTTTTCCTTCCTTGACCATAGATTGCATGGCTTTAAAATTGGGATGACCCAATCTCTTGTGCCATAGATCCTCCTGAAGAACCTTGGTCTCATAAGCAATATCTAAAATGTTAGCACTCTCCCTAGAATCTAGTTTGTACAACTTACCAATTCTAGATCCTCTAGCAATAAATTCATTTTCTCTTGAGATTATACACTTGTCAACTTGAAATTTGACATCCAACCCACTATCAAACAACTATCCTACACTAATGAGATTCTTGGTCAATCTAGGTACATAAAGTACATCATGTAAGCAAAAAGATTTTGATGATGATGCATGTAGTGGAATACTACCTATTCCTTCAATCCTACACTCTACATCATTGGCAGTATAGATTGATCTTTTTGCACCTAGATATGGCATGAGATTAGTGAAAGAGTTCCTAGAACTAAACATATGGGAACTAGCTCCACTATCTATGCACCAGACTTCTTCATTCTTAAAAGAAAAAGATGAAAAAGTAGACATCATTAATGAATCCTCTCTTTCACTCTCAACACCCTCATCCTCATTAGTAAGGTTAGCTTTCTTAGATTGGTTCTTCTTCTTGAAATAGTTTGATGCATAGTGTCACTTCTTGACATAGAAAAAACACTTGACCTTTGACAACTTCTTCTTGCCACTGAATGTTGTAGCTTGTGAGGACTGATCCTCACCACCTTCTTTGGCTTTGTCCTTCTTGAAGTGTTGTTGTCCTTTGCCCTTGCCTCTTGACTTGTCTCTGATGAAGAGTGCTTTGTCATCTCCACCATCTTTCAATGAAAGTTTGTTGATCCTCAGCATCTTGTTCTCTTGCCTGCTTTCTTCAGCAATGAGAACACCGTGCAGTGTCTCCAAGGATGGAAGATCCTCCCTGATAGCATAAGTCTGCACAATATTGTCATACTCATCTCTAAGTCCATTTAGGACTAGTTGAACAAGTTTAGTGTTCTTAAGAGCATCACCAATACTAGCTAACTCTTGATGAAGATCCTTAACTCTCATGACATATGATGAAGCACTCTCATCTACTCTCTGATAACTTAGAAATATTTGGTTTCTAAGTGTAAGCAATCTAGAAGTATTCTTGATTTCATAGATTGTTTTTAGAGTATCCCAAGCTTCCTTGGCGGTGGTGCATGTACTGATCTCTCTTAATACTTCATTAGTTACATTCATTTTTTGAAATGAAGGGCAATTCTGGTTCTTTTGTGAAATGTTGCAGCTTCATTAGGTGCAGCAGGTTCTTCTTCAGCTCCACTCACAATATCCATTACATCTTGAAGAATCAATAATGACCATTCTGATCTTCCACATTGCATAATTGGAAGATGTCAATCTCTCACTGTGCTCCAAGAAATGTGAACCAGATGAAGACATCTTCTCTATGAGAAATTCTAGTAATGATAAAAAATGGAGTTGAAAGGATTTTGCTTACTATCTCAATCCAGGATCTAACATTGATGTTGATCCAACCTATGAAATCTAGCAACAGATGTGAGAACAAATTCTCAACACAGAAAATCAATCTATCTTGAATTTCGATCTTGCTTCAGTCACAAAAAAGAAGCACAACCAAGTAAGAAGTCTATCTCTCCCACAAGTTTCAAAGAACTGAAAAACTCTCTAGGAACTTACTTTTAACTCAAACATAGTAATTTGTGTGAAATGGAAAGTCTAAGACTCAGAACACTCACTTCTATCCAATTCTACTTGATTGATTGTGAAAATTGAGAATGGTGAGAAGAACTGATGTGTGCTTACTTTGGCATATCCCACGAGTTGAGTACTCTCTCAAACTCTCTGATTGTCTAAAACTCTTCTAGAAGCAAATCAAATTTATACTTTAGAAACACGAGCAACACATTCTACTCTTCAATACCTATCCAACAAGCTATAGACCATCAAATCTGGATCAAATCTAGAGAAGTAGCACTCATTTAATGAGGGCTGATTTCACACATGTGAGCTCTATGTCCGTACAAGACTCTACTGGAGTAGATCAGGCTCGTTTTGATCTACTTATGATCGACAAATAGCTTGTCTCTTAGCGAGTTTGAATCCCTCTTCCAAATCTGAGTTCCTGCAAGCAAAAGCACTAAAGATCTGATGTATACACCCTCACCTCTTCAAAGCATGAAGCTCTGATATCATGTGAAGTTTTTAGCACATGTGAACTTCACCACACAAACTATAGGATCTTTCTGAGGTGTTGTGATTGCACAAGATTGATCAAAGAATAGTATACCTGAAAAATCTATGACAAGAGCACAATGGCATACATCAGATAAAAAAATTTAACTTCTCACTATGAGAATTGAATGTCAAAAAAAATTCTAAGTGTTCAGTATGGAAAAAAAGCCTGCTCTTGGGTAGAGAGAGAAAATCAATGATGGAAAACTCGGGTAGAGAGATAATGAGTCCAAAACACCAAAATCTCATTATTCACAATATGGCAAAACATGTCAAGATTTTCCTACATGAGAGAGACTCGAATTCCTACAGTGGAGTTGCATGGAAAGTCCACTTAACTGAACTAATTCACCTACCAAAGATCCACATGTGTAACTGCATGCATGGATGTTGCATGTGTAGCATTTCAACTCATAAAACTACCTAGACATGTGTAGATCATAGAAACCACTTTGCATGTTGCACGCACTGATTGCATGTGGCTTGCATGCATACAGTATGACATTGCATGCTATCTAAACTTCTGCATGTCATCAAGATTGAATCTATCTAACTCAAATCTGACCTACCCAAATCCACAATCTCGAAATGTTTCGAGATGTCTTCCTTCACTTCAACAATCAGCTTCTCACTCTTCCAGAGTATCAGAGTGTCGTCCACGTATATAGCCACAATAATGATCTGTCCATCTGTAATTCGCACATACACATTGGAATCGACCATCAATGGCTTGAATTCCAATGATTTCAGGGCTGATTCTTCTTTTTGTACCATTGTCGAGCTGATTGTTTCAGACCATAGATACTTCTATGCATTCTGCATGCATAATTAGGAAGTGAATTTGAGATGTATCTTGGGGATGATCCATGTAGACCTCTTTGTCTAACTCACCATGCAAGAAGGCTGTCTTCTCGTCCACAATATGGATCCTGAGGTCATTAGCAACTACATATGCAAATAGCAAATGTAGGGACGAATGTTTGACAACATGAGAGAAGGTTTCAAAGTAGTCAATACCATATCTATGAGAAAATTTCTTTCGCTACCAGTCTTGCCTTGTATTTTAAGACATTCCCATCTGGTCCATACTTGAGCTTGAAAACCCATTTGTATTTGATAGTCTTGCGCTTATGTGGTAATGGCTGCAACGTCCATACCTGATTCATCCTCATGGATTCCATCTTTTCGTTAATGGCTTGGATCCATTTGTCCTTCTCTGGACATTTAATTGCTTCCTCAAAAGTTTGTGGTTTGCCACTGAATCCACAAAACTCTTCTGATGTAGAAGCGAAGCTGCCTGACACGTATCTTGCTGGTGCTCTTTGTGGTCTTGTCGACCTTCTAGGAGATCCTCCTAGGACAGCAATGTCTTTGTCTTTGTCTACTCTGCTAGGTCCGAAATCATCTTGGTTTACGAGTACTGTAGCAGTAGGCTGCCTCTCAAATCTTTCGTCTTCAGATTCGTCACTCAAATGTGAAGCGACTCAAAAATCTTCATTTTCGTGTTCATCTTCTGCTCCCTCTGTCGTTGGTGGCATATCATAGTATTGTCTTTCCAGAACCTCATAGCTGACATGATCGTCATTGGCCATTGTCCTACTCTCATCAAATCTGACATCTCTCACTGCCTTCACAGTGTTCGTGTCTGGCATGTAGACTTTGTAGTATGACAAATTGTTGTCATAACCTATCAAAAATCCCTGTTCAACTTTCTCATCAAGTTTCTTTTGAAGCTTATCAGAAATATGTGCATAAGCTGCACAACCAAAGATTCTGATGTGAGACAGATTGGACTTTCTACCCCCACCATAATTCGTGTGGTGTTGTGTGAGGGACACCAGACTTCCCTGTCCTGTTCTGGATGTATGCAGTTGTAGCTACTGCTTCAGCCCATAGTACCCTTGGAGTTGTATGCTACAGTCCTTCTGTGAATGATGCCACAATCATTACAGAAGTCAGTAGCGATTTGAGATGTATTCGCCACCTCGATCTATCCTAATCTACTTCACTTTGTTGCCAGTGCATCTCTCTGTCCATTTCATATATTCTATGAATTTATCAAGTGCTTTTGATTTATTCTGAATAAAGTACACTCTGGCGAATTTTACTAATCATTAATGAAGGTTATGTAATATTTTGAGCCTCCTACTGAAATCACGTTGAAAGGCCCACAGATGTCAGAATGCACTAACTCCAGAATCTTGGTCATTCTGTAGGAGTCTTTGACAAATGGAGTGCATGACATCTTACCTGTCATTGAGCTCATTTGGCATAGCCTCCTGTGCCACAGAGTGTTTGGCGAATCATCATGAGTCTGATGCACCTGATCTACAGGCAGGCGTACCTTCAGGTGATATATATTATCTTTCCTTCTGCCTTGAGTGATCAGGGTACTGGTACTGGCATCAATAACGTTGCATGCTTCATCAAAAAATGTCACACGCATCCCTGCATCAGCTATTCTTGCCACAGAAAGCAAGTCTTGCTGCAGTGTAGGCATGAACAGAACGTCTTCGAGTCGTCTATCTCTACCATTCGTATTGAGCCATAGTGAACCAATACCATTCACTTCATGTTTGGATCCATCTCCAAGAACAATGAATCTTGAAGGATTTGCACTTCTGAAATTAGATAATTCGTCTTGATGTCACAAAGTGTGAGGTAGCTCCTGAATCTAAAATCACCTCTTATGTGTCAGGCGTTGATGCTGCACACAGATCTGCACAAATGTAGGCAGTCAAACAATTTCTGTTCGATCTCTCTTCGCCGATTCTCCTCGACATAGGACAAATTGTTCTTGTTCTCTTGTCTGTTTTGTGCTGATTTGTTCCTCATGTTCAAGCGACAATCCATGGCTGCATGACCCTTCATGTGACAATGGATACACTCAATTTTTGGATTGAGCCGACATGCATCAACTGTGTGCCCATCTCATCTGCATCTCACGCAAGTCTTCTTTTCTCCACCGTGCTGTTTCGGCCTCCCTTTGCTCTTTTAGTTGTCTTTGCTGGTCCCTTCTGCTTACTGATCACAATTCTGCCTTTGATTTGACTCCCTCTTAGGCTTAAATAGTTTCTTGGCTTTTCTTTGTTGTCGTAGAGGGCTTGGTCAAAACCATCTTTGTGATCGAGGTGCTCTCTTGTCTTGACTTCCTCTCGAATCTCGACAATTGCCTTTTCGAGGGTCATTGTAGGATCTTTTGCAAGCAGTGTTCTGGTTGTCGAGAAAGATCTGGATAGGGCTCTCAACAGGTAAGTGAGCTGCTTCTCAGCTGACACTGCATTCTCTATTCCAGAGTTATGTAGTGATAGAAATAGGTCCTTCACCTTCCTCACAAAAGAAGTGAGATCTTTGTCATCCCACTGTAGATTTGTCAACTGATCTTCCAACATCATTATTTGACTTCTGATTTTGTTTGAAATCTCATGAGCAGTGTATCCCACATCTCTTTTGCCTTGGAGAGTGTAGCTTGGTCAAGCGTGAGACTATCTTCGATGGAAGATGATACCAAGGCTACTGCCTTGTCATTTTTCTCCCTCCACTCGCATAGCTCTTTTCCTGATGTTGTAGCCATCTCCTTTGTGCCATCCACCCAGGGGAATAAACCTTCACCCTTTAGTATCAATGATGTCTTAACTTTCTAGGCTAAAAAGTTAGATCATGAAAAATCCAGAATTGTACAAATCTTGCTCTATATGCTGCTGATTGAAGCCATTACTTCTGAAGTGTGTTCTCTTGTTGATGGTTGTTTGTTTGAATGCTTGGCCTCCTGGATCTGATAGCCTTTTGGCTATGTTAGATTATGACAAACCTGGCTCTGATACCATTGATGCAAAATGCGCGACTCATGCAGTCGCAGACACGAAACAATTCGGATGGATTTCAGATATGATTGATGGTCGTTGCCAGCTATATCATTCCTACAGTCCTCCAGAATGTGGACAGACACTATTGATCTATGTTTTTGATTAACACAACATTCAACAAAATTCAACCAGTGTGTGAAATTGATAAAATGAGTGAATAAGATATACAAACGATAGCAGATATCAATTCATTCAAGATCAGACGAGATAAGAGTGATATGTGCGTAATGGCTAAAATATCATCTATTGATCTTTTTGTTTTTCGTGCGCTGTATGATAGACCCACACAACGCGTTGGCATGAGAGAAGCGGCGCTCTCCCATGAGTAATGTCTTGCTTACTAGCGGACTACTTGGATCTCTATGGATCTTGCTTACAAAACCTGTCTCACTCGCAAGCGGACTTCTATACTGTATTCTGTCTATCTATCTTGCTTACTAGCATTAGATTTGTTATATCATGCATCAACCAGAAGGTATACAGTCGTGTCGTGTAACTTCTAGATTAGAGTGACTAAACATCTACAACTAATCACGAATTACAAGAGTGACAGATTAGTCACGACCTAGACCAAGTTAGGGTTGGAATCTTGGAGATCCCTCAGCAATGCAAAAATTACCAAAAATAGCTCCTATTTTTTCTCTCTTGTATCTAAGCATAATTTGGACTCATTCCAAAGGTTCTAACACTTAGGTCTACTTGAGAACATCCTTGTGAATGGAATCCTATGCTATTTGGCACGTGTGACAAGCCACATCATGACCATCTAACTATTTACAAGTCATATGACCAAAACTAGTCAAGCTAGAATTGTGAATTTTTAACACTCCTCCTCACTATCTAGCTTGGTTCAATCATTGCTTTACTAATCACTCCAAGTGATGATCTGAACTTCATAAAAGGTGTCTTTTGAAGTGGTTTAGTGAGTAGATCAGCTACACACTCATTGCTTGGAACATGCTCCAAAGCAATCTCCTTGGCTTGCACCATTTCTCTCAAAGTGATGGCATATCTCAATGTGCTTAGATCTTGCATGGAAGATTGGGTTAGATGCAAGGTGTTGGGCTGATATATTGTCATTGTAGATGATTGGTGCCTCCTTTGAATCCATGATCTTTAGCCCCACCAATAATCTCTTGATCCAAAGTACCTCCTTTGTAGTGGTTGTCAAAGCTTTGTACTCAGCCTCGGTTGAAGATAGAGATATAGTTTCTTGCTTTTTTGAAAGCCATGAAACCACACCTTCTCCTATGAAAGTTGAATAGGCACTTGTTGATTTCCTATCCCTCTTGTCCCCTGCAAAATCTGAATCACTAAATTCATGAAGGTTAATTACATCTCCTCTATGTAGAATCCCAAAATCCAATGTACCCGAGATGTATCTTAGAATCCTCTTAGCCTTTTTCCAATGAATATTCAATGTCTTTTGCATGGATTGGCTCAACCTACATACACTAAAGCTAAGATCTAGTCTAGTTATAGTTATCCACATTAAGGAGCCTATAAGTTGCCTAAACAAAGTGATGTCCATGAAGGATCTTTCATCATCTTCATTTGGCACTTTTACATCTTGCTCCATTGGTGTGTCAACACTTTTGCATACTTCCATCTTAAACTTCTTCAAAAGACTTTGAGCATAGTTTAATTGACTTATAAAGATAAAATCAGACCCTCTAAGTACCTCTATGCCTAAAATGAAGTGAAGACAACCTAGATCTACCATCTTGAACTCTAAGGATAGATCTATCTTGATTTTTTCAATACCATCAACATTATTTCCACTAATGATGATGTCATCTACATAAATGAGTAAAAGTACAATACCAAAATCATCAAACTTAATGTAAAGAGTGGGACCATATTCACTTTGAACAAAATAAAGTGAAATAAGATAGCAATGTAGTCTTGAATTCCAAGATCTTGAGGCTTGCTTCAAGCCATAGATGCTTCTTTTGGAGATGGCATATTTTGTTCTCCATTCCATGCTTGATGAACCCTTGTGGTTGCTCCATATAGATATCATCTTCCAAAAAACCATTCAAGAAAGCATTAGAGACATCCATTTGACATAGGATCCATCCAAAATGTGATGCAAGTGCAATGATTAGCCTTATTGTGACCATCTTGGCCACGGGTGCAAAAGTTTCCTCATAGTCTATCCCTCTCTCTTGAGCATAACCTTTTGCAACTAATCTTGCTTTATGTTTGTTAACACTCCCATTTGCATTTTACAAAAGTATCAGATACTTGAGACTTGAAGGAAAGTAAGAACACCCAACAATATCTTAAGTAGTCATCAATGAAGGTTAAAAACATGGATGAACCTCCATTAGATTTGGTGCTAGCAATGTGCACATCCGAGTGTATGAGTTCAAGAGGATGAGATGACTTTGTGATGGAGTTAGGAAACACCTTCTTATGTGCCTTGGATAAGGCACAAGCTTCACAAACCTTGTCTTCATTCCCAATAGACCTTGGTAGGCCTAAAGCATACTCCTCCTTGATCATACCCTCCATGGAACCCGAGTTGACATGTCCAAGTCTTTTGTGCCATAAAGTAAAGGGAGATATCTTGCTCTTCTCGGCCAACATGACAACATTAGTATCCACAAATGTATCCAACTTATAAAGTTTGCCAGATCTAGTGCCCTTAGCCACTATCTTACTCTTCTTCTTGATGAAACATTCATTTGAAGCAAAGTAAACATTGAAACCATTGTCTACCATTTGGCCAACACCTAGTAGATTCTTTGTTATTGTAGGAATGTACAAAACACCTTCTATGTTGATCTTTTTGGAAGATCCTGAGCAAAGGGGAATGCTACAAACTCCTTCAATCTTACAAGCTTCATTATTTGCTGTATAGATAGACTTTATAGGTCCATCATAAGATAAGAGAGAAGAGAAAAACTCCCTTTTACTAGTCATGTGTGAACTAGCACTTGAGTCAATCCACCAAGGATCTTCTCCTTTGAAGCTTGTTGAAGAAAATATGGACATCATGAGAGAGTCCTCATGTGAACTCTCCTCCTCCTCCACTTTGCTCATGTTGGCTTGGCTTTGATCTTGCTTCCTCTTGAAGCATTCCGAAGCATAATGCCCCATCTTGCTACAATAGTTGCACTTCACCTTTGATTTGTCCTTCTTGACTTTGGCAGTTGATGGAGATGCCTTTGAGGGTCCTTCTTGATCCTCAAGCTTTGAAGACTTCTTGAATGTTGATCCTTTGCCTTTGGACTTGCCTTTGCCTTTGGTGAAGAGAGCTTGGTCATCTCCACCTTGGATGGAAAGCCTATCCATCCTCTCTTGCATTTGGCTCCTTCTTGATTCCTTGGCCATGAGTGTGCCTTGGAGTTCTTCAAGTATGGGTAGCTTACCCATAATTGCATATCCCTAAACCAAATTGTCAAATTCAAAGCCTATTCCATTCAATATGAGTTGAACAAGCTCTTCATCCTTGATAGGATCACCTATGAAGGCTAGCTCTTTGTTCAATTCCTTTACTCTTAGGACAAAAGTATGTGCACTCTCTCCTTTCTTTTGATAGCTTCTATAGATTTGATTCTTCAAAGATAACATTCTAGTTTGGTTCTTGGATTCATAGACCTTTTTCAAAGTCTCCCAAGCATCTTGAGCCGAAGTGCAATCTCCTACCTCTCTTAAGATTTCATTTGCAACATTCACTTTTATGCAATGTAGTGCAACATTGCACCTCTTGATGTATTTGGCTTTTTCTTGAGGATGAATAGGTTCACCCTCCTTACCATTTACAATTTCCATCAGATCTTGCATGATCATGATGGATTCCATTATAACTTTCCATATGGAATAGTTAGTTTTGTTGAGCCTTTCGTTAGTATCCAAAAGATATGCATTTATAGATGCCATCTAGTCTCCTAATCAAGGACTTGACACAAATGAAGGTTACTTCTATTGATTTGCTTGAAGATCTACCTTATCCCACTTCTTAGGGACTTGAAAAGATCAGTAATAGACTTCCTATACAGATCTAAGAATGATCTCTAACAAAATCAAATCATAGAATACTAGAAACAATGCACTTGCTTGATTGAAGTAGACAATACTAGTAGAATTGCCCCTCTTTCTATAAAGAACATTAAAGCTTCCAAATGATTTTATCAAGAGTGAATTTCAGCAACCTAATATACTTTCAAAATTACTTGTATAAGATCTAAATGGAACTTAATGAGGATGCAACACAATCTACTATCCAATCACAGGCAAAAAATTGATCAAAATTGATGAAAAATTGATCTAATTTGGTGCATAAGTCAAGCAATGGTTGGACTGAACCTAAATCACTTTAGGAGGTGTCCTCTACACCTTAGAACAGCCTTGAAGAGTCCCCAAAACTCTGATCTTCCCTCTTCTTGAATGCTAGAAAGCCTCCTCTATGAAATCACCTCCAAAATCGCTTAGAAATCAAGGCTTGGAGCAAGCAAAACTTGCTATCTTGGTAATGTGAATTGAATTCAACTTTGCTGGTTTTAGACACCTAAACACCTACAAATGAAGTCACACAACACAAATCTCCAATGTATTTGACTCACTTTGAGTTCTAGAGTCAATGCTAGATGCTAAGATCCAATCTACACAAGATTTATATAAAAAATTGTGATAAAATTGAATGAAAACCAAGGATTTAGCTCATTTCAGCCTTTACGCTCTGATACCATGTAAAAATTACAGCAAACAAGGATCCTAAAACACTTGAAATGATGAGGGACAATAGATTATGATCTCATAAGGTTAGCACAAGTTGAACCATCAAAAACCATCAATAATCTATGCTGAACCTCACTAAATGGCCCAAATCCTTGAAGAAGCCTTCACACGTGTGAAAGTATGGCCTCCCACAGTTTGAGTACTGTACACCAGAACCACCTTCAATCCTATAATGGTTAGGAATCACAAGTACTCAAAGAATTAAGAACATAGAGAGCAATTGCACCAATATGAGAGAAAAATCATGAATTTGCTTGATTGATTTTGGTGAGATATCATCACCTATATATACATGATCCATCACGATTTTGGGCAGGTATGAGTAGCCCTAAACCTATCCCTAATGCTAATTTTGGTGGATCTTTCATCCCTACCAAGTTAGGGTTGGAATCTTGGAGATCCCTCAACAATGCAAAAATTACTAAAAATAGCTCCTATTTTTTCTCTCTTGTATCTAAGCATAATTTGGACTCATTCCAAAGGTTCTAACACTTAGGTCTACTTGAGAATATCCTTATGAATGGAATTCTATGCTATTTGGCATGTGTGACAAGCCACATCATGACCATCTAACTATTTACAAGTCATATGACCAAAACTAGTCAAGCTAGAATTGTGAATTTTTAACAGATATGACTTGCAACACTTTCTGCTTCAGACATCTTTAGGTTGAAGAATTTATTCCTCAAATGTAACTTGGATGTAACATCCTTGATATCATGCAAGGTTGCTAGGATGTCCCATGCATCCTTGGCTGTCTGAGCATTACGTATGTAATTTATCTGTGTATCCTTGATATTGAGAGTGATCATGGCAAATGCCTTGCCATATCTCAGTCTCCATTTGGTGATAATGGCTGCATCACCTTCTGGATTGACTTCTGTGCCGTCAACAACGTCCCACAGTTCCTTGGCTAATAGCATGACCTTCATTTTGAGATTCAAGAGATGATAGTTCCCTCCATCGAGTCTCTCGATTAGAGAATACTGATCCATTCTGGCTGAGTAGGATAGTTGGTAGTAACAACGATTTTGGAATACTATTGGCTACGCGCTTGTTTAGAAGAACATCTTGATAGAAATAAAACTTGATAATCCGTAATGAAATGCAGATTACTGAACTGCCTGTTCTGATACCTTGTTGGAAATCAATGGGAATGAGCGGAAGCTGATGAGCGAGCTTGGTGTAGGATCGAAAGCGCCACAATTAGCAGTAGAATAATCAAGATGAATGATTCATACAGATGCACAAATGAACGATACAATAGTGAGATTGAAATTGCACTCTGATTAATATCAGCAATGGAATTGATCTAATTTGAGATCTAATCATTGGTTGATTAGTAGATGAAGTAATCTAGCTTCCAACACCTCTTGAGGATCTGACCTAGATCTATTCTTGGTCACTAATTCTCTGGAATTTCACATGGTATCAGATCCAAGTACAAGAGATTAAAGCATTGGCCTAAACAACCCCCAAATTAGCAAGTTTTTGAGAAAACTCACTAATCTTGAGTTGGCAAGTTTAGAGAGTTAGATAGCATTGACATTTTTATATCAAAATTTGCTGTGGGCTGCAAGGGTACTGTTCACACGTGTGAGGCCATACAATACTAGTTTTGGAGTTGTCATTTGCAGTTTGATGCCATATCTCACTCATACACCCAAACAAAGAGTTTTTTAGTGCATTTCCAAGCTTTTTATGCATTGTCTCTATTCCTATGATTAGTTCTTGGATTAGATCATTCAATTGATTGATAAAGAGCTTGTTTTAGTTGCAATAAATGATTTTCTCAGAAGTTATGAGTTTGTATTGAAAACAAGAGAGAGATTGCCATAAACCATAGATTAAGGAGTGATTTTGCAAGTGAGAGATTGAGAATTACTAATCCATCATTCTAGATTTGTTCAAAGAGTGATAGGGTAAGTCTATAAGCTTTCAATTGCTAGAAGACATCTTAGGTTCAAATCTCCAAGAGAAACTATAATAAGTTTTAAGTGCTTTTTCACTAAAAATGGCATCAAGAGAGTGGTTTGCTAGAAATTGGTAGTGATATCATTGTACCATCAATTAGGCTTTGTGCTAGATTTATTGGGCCGAGACTAGAAGCATCTAGAGTGCTAGAAGTCTACCTTATATCATTCCACTAAGTGAAATCTTAGTGAATTTCTAGAGCACAAACACTCATATAGGCAAAATCTACCAATACAAGGTGATAGGAATTGTTGGCGAGTTCTAGGAGAAAAAAATGTTGACACTTCCATGTAACATTACTAAGACAAAAAGCAACTACCTTGTCCATCAAGCTTGTATAATGCATATAGAGGAGCACAATTTGCAACAATCTATGTAGGACGAGGCGTCAAAACAAATCCAACGATTATACATATTTGGCAAACAAATAATCTCTTTGATTCTTTGGAATTGCGTATGCTCATGCAATACTCTCTACAACACATTTCTATGGATTTTCTAGTTGTATTCTCAAAGACTGACTTGGCATCATCTCATTCTCTTTGGATGTTGATTGTCATCCAGGCCCTCCTCACGGCCATCTCCATTTCATCTTTGGATATAGACTCATATTTTGCAGAAGGAGAATATGCCTAAACCAAGTATATCAAGACTCTCTCAATGACAATAAGTAGTTTTACTTCCACCCACCAACTCATGTGAAAGTCAAGTTTTGCATTGAAGTGACATCATAGGCACAAAATGATTGACTAGACTCTTATCTAAAGTGTTCATGAATGATTGATAAAACATTGAATGCACCCCCCCTTCTCTCTCTCTCTCTCTCTCTCTCTCTCTCTCTCTCTCTCTCTCTCTCTCTCTCCACATTCTAATTACACCTTTGCTTCTACATCAAGTCCTTATAGAAGAGAGTCTAACAATCATGGTGAAGCTACTAGTGCATGTGCAAGAGTTGCTAGCAAATTCAAGAAAGCAACTCCAAACTCAATGGTAGATGCTAACAAAGATGATGGTTTGGGCAACGAAGATGTTGAATTGAGCATGACGAGCATTTTAATAGGGAATCTACATTCAAGAAAGTTAGCGTGAGAAAGTGGACTTGGCTCTGAGTAAGCATTATTCTTGTTGTGATAGCTACAATAGGCTCAGAGAGTTACCACTGACGAACGATCTATAAAAAAATGTTGTCACATAGCACCAAGACAATCGTAACTTTCATACCAACATAAAAAGCTTCATCAAAATTATATTTGAAGACCAACATAGAGTAGTTCATTGATTTTACCTCTACAATTAATGACTAACGCACAACGTGGCGTTTACATGCACGGAAGCGCTTGAAGGTAGCTACAAAATCGAAAACAGCTCCAGGCTACGTAGCATAATGTCAAAAGAACAAGCTTAAAGATGAACAAGCTCATCTAACTCCCATCCAGATCGTTCGAGAGCCCCATTCATGCAACAACTTCTCTGTGGCAACAAACCCTAAGGGATTGGTAGTGTCATGAAGTATTTTTGTCGAGAGCGGTTTAAGAAACCCAGTTGAAAAAACACATTTTAGTACACGTGTCACTATATTAAAATTGTGCCCAATTTTTCCTTTTTACAAAGAAAATGGAGGCGCCTCCTTGTGTGGAATTTGCGCGCCTCCCATTTCTTTTATTATCAAAAGGTGCATGTAAAACCAATTTACCTTTTCTTACGTGTATCTTTTGATTGGAATGTGGATGTAAAAAAAATTATGAAAATAAAGGTTAAAATGAAAGGAAAAGATATTTTAGTGTCGAGGAAGATCCGCATCCTTGACTGTTCCATGGTAGGAGGGACCTCTGCCTTAGGCTTGGTGTAGGTTCATTCTATTGAAGCCGGTTTCAAAGTGGCCTCTAATTCTAACCCATGTTTGCTTAGAAGGGCAGTGACGATCTACAGGTGCAATCTTGACCTGGTTATAACCACTAAATCCATCAAAAAAACTCTATGCTTCTGCTCTAATTAATAAAAAAAAAATTTATTAAAAAAAAACGGAAAAAGAAAAAGAAAAAAAAGAAGCACGTTAAGGTTTTTGTTAATGCCAGGATTGTCAAAGCAAAGGTAGGTGCGATGGTGCAACATCTCATCTTCTTCTCTGCACTTCTCTCATCGTGTTCATGACTATTCTCCGATCGCATCCGCTTCGCACAGATCTATAAGCAGCGCCATGGTGAGCTTAATCAGAGGCTTCAATTGTCCTTCCTTCTTAATCTCTCTGTCACACTTTATACTCAGGGATTTTTTTCAGTATGTGTGTTTTTAGTTCTGTTTTGATCCAGTTTTATGGATAGATCTTCTGCTTTTGAACTTGCTTTGTAACGATTCCTTCGGCTGTCTTTGTTTCTTGCAGGCAGAGGAAGAAAATTACTCCAATCCTCTAACGGCTTTGTTTCATGTTCTGTTCAAGGTAACAGCTCACTTTCTTACTCCTTGCTTCAGCGTATCTGGAAATATTTCGGAGTATTCTTGGAGTTAGTTTAGTTTAGTTAGGATCATTTGTACTTGACGCCATGTTTACGGAGTGGTGGGTTTGTGTTTTGGCAGGGATCTGCGATCGCATTTTACATTTTATGCTCTTTCTTTATCAACAGTTTTATCATCCAGTTTGTGGTCACGGTTTTCCTTGCTGCTCTGGATTTTTGGGTTGTGAAGAATGTGAGCGGAAGAATTTTGGTAGGGCTTCGATGGTGGAATGAAATCAATGATCAAGGAGAAAGTGTTTGGAGATTTGAATCTTTAGATCGAGAGGTGAGGACTTAGCACGACATGTACATTGCAGTTGCTTTTTTTGCTGTCTCTGACACAGTTATTAGTGCTTGATAGATGATATTCCTGAAAGATCCTTCCGTTTTTGTATTTCAGTCATTGGAAAGGATGAACAAAAAGGATTCCTGGCTTTTCTGGTGGACTCTTTATCTAACTGTAAGTTAAGAGTGTTACAAGAATTTCAGCATTTATATTTCTCCTAGATTAGCAAGTTTTGAGCTCAATTTTGTCAATAAAGAAAGAGTGCAAGTAGCGATACAATATTCTTGGAAAAGCTTATCTGAGATAGATCATCACAATGTTTTATAAAGGTTTAAGAAAAAAAGTTAGTATATGTTTAGCTCTCAGGCACAGGATAGGATAATTTGGTGCTATCCTAGAAGATTTTACATATTAACTGTTGTTTGTTTCAAAATTTGCCATTCTCTGCATGCTGAATATCAAGAGAAAGATGGTTCACAGCCGTAACGTTACAGGTTTTCAAATGAATAAGTGAAGCTATCCATGTTTGGAGTCTCGGTGATATCTGTCTGATTGAAAAATTGGGCATCGTGGCTATGTATCATATGTTTGGTGAGCTTCTTGGTTCATACGTGTGTAATTCTTGAACAATTCAGAAATGTGGTAGAGTTAGGGGCAGCAATTTCCCCCAAACTAGTGAGAGGACTGGTCAAGTCTGTGAAAGTGTGACCTTGCGATAGGTGATGGTTACCTAACTCGTGTTTTCTATCTTGCATCTAGCTATACATATGATGATTGAAGCGAGTATCAAAGAAAGATAAGTGTATTCCGTTGGTAGCTGCTTGGAGTTGTGGTCCATGGCATCATTCTATAGCATTCAGCATTGTTTGGCCCAGTGTGTTAGTATATGGGCCCATATATGTGTTCATGAGCCGTAAACATTGTGACTTGGGCTCTAAGGACTCGACACTTAGTTAACATTTTTTGAATCATTCTAATATCTTGGCCCCCACTAGTGGTTAGCAGACCTAACTTTAGCCCAAGTTCCAACAACATTTATTTAACGCCATTGGGCCCCATCTGTGATTGTTTTATAGGAAAACTCATATAGCATGTAGATAAGGATCTTAGCTAGCATATTTCTGTTTCCAGTGAGGATTGGCTTGATGTCATGAATATTCTCAAGTGGATATTTGATATCAGAATATTAGTGTTCTTTGGTGATTTGATCAACTACCATTAGTATCACAACATCCTCTTGAAAGCATATCATTGTTCTTGTGTTGTTTTTGTGAAGTCTTCTCAAGGTCTAACATGATGTGTACCCAACTAAGTGGAACACATGGGAAACACTTGGACATGTGACTCACCAACCAACCGTAGAGCAAATCTTTGCTCACCCCCCTAGATTGTCAGTCTACATCTTCATCCATGATCAATTCTCTAGACAACAACCTTGGTGCCCTATGCCACTGAGATGCATTCTACACATTGATGCCTTGTTTTGTTTGAGGGATCCACTAGCTCACTTGTTAATTGATCCTAGGTGGCATTGAAACATCATTCTAGACCCTTAGATTTCTAGAATGTAGCATTTTTGAACCATTCAATTATGTTTTGCAAAAAAGTCAAGCTGAATAAGTTAGTATCGCTAGGGCAATGCTTGAGAATCTAATTCAAATAAACCAAAGGGGAACACCTCAGAATGCTATTGAGAAGGGCACATGAGGTGGAGAGACCCCGCACAAATTGTATCATACTGATTAATAATGTTTCCATCCGATTCAAACCGGACCATTTGAATCGGACCAATTCGAGCGATTCAAAACAATTTGAATTGGTTAGCCTGGTTCAAATCGGAAAACAGTTCAAACTATGTTTTTTTTTAATTTTTCTTGTTTGGAAATCGGGTGATTGTGAAAGGTGACATGTTTATTGTTTTCGAACAAAAAGCCAATGGTAAATGCGAAGAAAAAAAGCCCTAAAGTGTTTTGTTGGTCGAAAACAAGCAAGGACTTAGGGTTTAGTAAGTAGACTCTAGTAACTTTTAAGTTCAAAGTTGAGTCTTGTAAGTATTATCATATATGTACAATGTTTATAACTATGCTTGCAACCTTAGCCTCTCTCTCTCTCTCTCTCTCTCTCTCTCTCTCTCTCTCTCGCGCGCGCGCGCGACTCATCAGATGAGCATTGAGCTACTCTTTAGAAATTAAATTATACATGATAGATCTAAAGTCTCTCTTAACTTTTAACTTTCAAGAGTGATAGTCATTAGAATTTAGAACTTAGTGGAGATGGCAGATGCATATTGTGAACCATAATCCAGATTCCAGAATCCATTATTCATACATATTATTACGTAAAGATTTTCTTTGACCTTAGCAAATAGTAACATATTGTTACCTGTAATGATTAGTTCATCAACATAGAGAACAAGTATTACTATGTCCTCATTCCCACTCAAAACATAACGTTACAGTCAGATTTGCTTCTAACGAAGTTTTGCTTTGTGAAGTAATCATCAGTACAACTGTACCATTTCTTGGGCGCTTGTTTTAACCTATACAATGCCTTCTTAAGCTTGCATACTAGGTTCTCTTTACCTTTAGCCTCAAATCCTTGTGGCTGGTCCATGTAAACCTCTTCCTTCAATTCTCCATTGAGGAAGGTACTTTTGCCATCCATCTATTCAATGTCCCAATGAAAATATGCTGCAACTGCCAACATGGTTCTTATTGATGTCATCTTTGCAACATGAGCGAATGTCTCATCGTAATCCAACCTTTTCTGTTGTGCAACACATCTTGCCTTATGCTTTTCCACACTACCACTTGCCTGATACTTGGTCATGTAGATCCACTTGCAACCTATTGGTTGCTTCCCATCAAGTAAGTCCACAAGCTCCCATGTGTCATTCTCCATGATGGAGTCATAACTTGCATGGCATTTCGCCATACATTCACCTTCTCGGCTTCATAGAATGACTTTGGTTCATGTGACGAAAATAGATGACATAAGTGCAATGTTGGTCTCCTGCCTCTCTCGTTGCATGGGCTTCCTGTAAGATCTCCTAGCACCTTCCCTGCTACATTCACCTTCCTCCATCATCCCTCCATCTTTCACTGTCTGCCAATACCACCTTGGTAAGCTTTTGGGAGGGGGAGGTGGACCTGATGGTGACCAAGTATCCCCAGGTGTCTCTCTAGCTCTCTTTTCCCTTTTTGCCTGCATTTGTTCAACATGCATTTCCTCTTGTTGTTGGGGCTGAAAAACCTCCTAAATGGGCTCCTTTGAGACTTGCCCGCTGGAATCAATAATAGGAAGATACTCTTACCATTGTTTTCATGCTCCTCCACTTGAGGTGCATGGTTTTCATCAAGGCAACATCTCTACTCAGAATCTCTTTTTTGGTCTCAAGATTGTACAATATGTACGCCTTTGCTTCCTCACTATAACCCAAGAATATGCACCTGGCACATTTTGCATCTAGCTTCTTCCTGTCATCCTTGGATATGTGTGCATTGGTGGTACATCCAAATACCCGAAGTAGTCCCACCTTTGGTTTATTGCCACTATAGGTGTAAATCCCTCCACTGCTTTCGTAGGGCTCCTTTTCAACAAGAAAACAACAATATACACAGCTTCAGCCAGAAAGAGTTTGGCAATGCCTTAGCCTTGAAAACGCTGCATGCACACTCAACTATGGACCTATTCTTCTTTTCAACAATACCATTTTGCTGAGGAGTATCTGGAGTAGCAAACTGACGCTTGATTCCACTTGAGTTACATAGATCAATGAACTTGTTTGATATGTGCTCACCACCTTTGTCAGATC
The DNA here is from genome assembly GCA_029204225.1 of Diphasiastrum complanatum. Lineage (NCBI taxonomy): Eukaryota > Viridiplantae > Streptophyta > Lycopodiopsida > Lycopodiales > Lycopodiaceae > Diphasiastrum > Diphasiastrum complanatum. The sequence goes on along the minus strand of CM055093.1, from coordinate 28,025 downwards.
TGAGTACCTTTATCTTCTTGCCTGTTTGAGTTTCAACCAAAGCCTTAAAGATTTTGAAGTACTTGATTGCCTCGGATTTTTGCTTCAAAAAATAAACCCATACCTTCGTGATAGTTTGCATAGGTCCAGAGTGTACAATCTTAAGTAGTATGAATTTCTATTTGAGAAAAAGCAACCAACTGTCCACTTTCCAATATGCAATCAGAACATCTCTGAAGATTTGTTAATTTTTTGCTCTAAAAATTGCCGAACTTCCGACGACGATATCTTTGGCTACAATGCACCAAATTAGACACTGTAAATTACAGTTTACAAGAGGCATAAATTGAAAATGACGTCTATGCTTTGCACGGCCTCAGAGAGCCACCATCAAACTTCTAAACACTCATTAGGGTTAAGAAAAGACTCCTATCACGTTCAGATTCATAGCATATGGTCAGAATGAGCAGAAATCAACCGTTGGGAGGGCACTTATGCATGGAACTTCATCGTTTCGGTGCACAAGTCTTAAGCAATCATAACGAGTGTGTGATAGCTTGTTTTAGAGGTTCAAAGGCATACGAAACGAGCTGCATATGTTCCTCCAGCAAAGAGATTAGAGAATCAAAGCCCTAAATGTCCCAAAAAATCATAGAAAACACTAGTTTTTTGAGCTTTTTCAGCATCGTTCGGCTTTTACAGCTTGTGTCTGCTGTCCATAGCTATTGAACATACTCTAACTACCTCAAAGAGTGTGCATGCAAAGTTTAAAACATAGAATTCGACTCTACCAATCAAAAACATGAAAATTTCATCAAAAAACCATTTTTTTTAAAGAAAATTTAACTTTTTACCCACGTTTTGATGGATCTTAACCTTATGCAAGTACTATCGACCTTAATTACAGCCAAAACAAGAATCATTCAGATAAGAGAGTTCTGCTTTTGCTCAATACCGAGTCTCTGTTCATTTGAAGCCAAAAGATGTCAATTTTGACTAGTTTTGACCATAAAAGTCATGTCGGTGGCATAATTGACATGCAATCATACTTTATGACTCAAAAACAAGAAGTACTCCCCTTGAATTCATTAACATACAGCACGTTAAGAGAATCCGAGCTAAACTTGTGAATACAAGTAAAAAGTCGTTAAAAGCTATAATTTTTCAAGTATAATTATGGTTATGGAGAAAGTCCATAACACTGATTCCTAGGTTGGGAACTATCAGGACCCTAAGAAACCACTTACTTGGAGGTCAATACCACCATCAGGAAAAAAAGAAGCAGAGAGATACTACCAAAAAGATGCAAAAAGCAAATCATATTAATCTTTTGATTGATGCAATTCCAAGCTCTGATACCATTGTAGAGATCGTCTATGGTAGATCCTTAAGATCTTGTTGCAAACACCAAAGGTTGAATGTGGAGACAAACCACCCAACCAATGAGAAACTGAAGATCAACCCTTGGCAGCTTCACCCTTGAGTCATGGTGAATGAATACAAGAGGAGAAAGTTGGTAACTAAAATTCGGCATTTGGAAGTGGAGTAGGGCAAGTTTTTGTACGTATATATAGACCCCGGGAGCTTAGGAATATTCCTTCTAGAAGCCTAATCCATTATCAAACTTAAAAGCAATTACTATTGATACTTCTCTACAGGCATATAATCGTCAAACACCATGAACTAGTCCACAAGTCATAATTGGAGTGCCTGGGCCCTCTCAAGGTTATTAGTTACATTTATGGCCTAAAGGGATTATCGAGATGTAATTAATAAACTCGAATCCTAGAGCATTGATTATCCATATCAAGGATTATTTCGAATCCTCAGTATTGGATGTGCACATAACACAAAATTTCTCTAATTTCTCCTCATTGACTTGTAAATCAGGACAATGTTGTGTGCCCTGTATCCAACAGGTGTAAAACATGATAAAAACGTTCTGTCATACAACAATTTGCTTAATGCTAGAGATCCTTAAACACCCTAGCCTGAAACTGCACGCTTGTTGTCTCTCAATGACGGTTCTTGCAGTAACCCAAGGCTAGTAGTGTCACACAGAGTTCAGTTTGCATGAGCACATCTTAACATTTTATCTTAGCATGTGAATCTAGTTGGTGTTGGTCTACTAGCTATATTGGTAGATGCAATACAGAAGGCCCTGAAGGTCTGGTATTAAATGCTGTACACGAGTTCACATAATTTTATTGTTGACAAGCCCTTTAGCACATAGCAATTGGCAAAATTTGGAAGGACTCGTACAATGGCATTGACTGGGCTGTAGCATTTTTTTGCTGCTGCATGACTTATATATAAACTTTGCTTTCTGTGCTGGCTAATCTGCAAAGCCTGTAAAACTTGAAAGATACTATTTATAAAGACAACAAAAATGTAGTGACAGGCCCCATGTCTAACCAGCAATTATGACACAGCATTTGTATCCATATTATTTTAGCATAAAAAAGGCACAGCTCATGAAATAGCAATCAAATATTCCTCCATATGCAAGCTCAATGCTTCTGATGTACTGGATCTCCAAGAAACGATACATGTCAAATTACAGTTTTGCTTTTTCTTGATATTGTTGTTTTCAGATGCGAGAATTGAAGGCTGATCGTACAAGACCTGTGGCATCAGCCTTGTGGGGCACTCCTAGTTTGCCCTTTGCCACGTGACATGTATTGTATTTGGGCTGGATATAAAACTCGCATATCCCTTGAAGCATTTTAATGTGGTGTAGTGTTATCCCTCCTAGACCTGGAGTTGTGTGTGCCTATGCAAGTTAAAAGAGGAGAAGAAAGTGCACCATGACAACTGAAATTCAGAGGAAGTGCAAAGTTGACACTATTGAGGAAATAGGGAAAATTGTCCTGAAAAGTAACCTTATGAAGCATGCATGTTAAGAGGAAGTCCAAATCAGTACTTGTTGCAATTTGTATGTTTGAAAAGGTATTTGACCTCTGCATGGGAACCTCAGTATGTTTGTACTGAAGGACAATATGCAGTCATAGCACCCTTCCTGGAAAGAAGACAGTCAATCTTACAGCATGATCACGAAAAATAGATCACAGTAGCTTGTAACACAGGGAAGATACTCTTAATGTTATGTGCAACATCATTCTCCATGCTCCATGAGATGGGTGCGAGATGCTCACAAAATTGCAAAACTGATGGCAATAGTCTGCCTACATTTTCACCCTCTCCTACTCCTTCTCAACCTTGCTCTGCAGCTCTTTTACTCATGCTTTGCAATGGTTCCAGGGAGCTAGGTCTTGTGTAGCTTTTTCACTTTAAGAAAAGGGACCATCTGAAAAGCTTTGCGCCTTTTGGAAGTCCTTGGTTTCAACATGCTGCTATTGTTCTGAATTGCTTCATGAAGCAATTAAGCCACACATTTAGCAACATTGATTCCAGGTTTTGTTACACAATGGTAAACATACAAGTGGCTTTGGAATATTTATGACAAGCTCTTTGGTTTATTTAGTCTGCTTCATCATCATGATGGCTGCTTCCTCTTAAGGGTCTTTGTACTTTTTGTAAGGAACGGTAACAATGTCACTCATTAGATTTCCTTAAGAGAGTTTCATCTTGGACATGTGGATGTTGGATGATTTTTGGCTTTAGCTCGTTTATTGGGAACACTTTCTGTTCTTTGGAACCATTTGCTATGAGCCTGCTGCACTTGTTCAATGTCTATTTTTCCTTTTGTAGAATCAAACATTCTACTTTTGAAGCCAGTACTTTGACTTGAAAATTTGATGGATGGCTTGAAAAATTGCATTGACTTTGACTTCATGAACTTGGTTTGATCTGTAACAGCCTGTTGTCTGGTTGGCACTCGGCATAGTTGCTGTGATCAAATTCAATTTTGATTACTTGCTAATTGTGGGGATGTGCTTAAGTCTGAGTGCTGCTAACATCATTGGTTTCACAAAGTGTCGACGAGGTAAGTTGAGAAGAGCTTAGTCCAGGATCTCTGTCTCTTACGAGTTTTGCTACAATTTCAACAGTGAAATTTCATTCAATGTTTCCTGATGTTGCTCACTGTCATCTGTGCTCAAACTATTCTACCTTTCTATTAACCTTTACAGTTTTTCTGGTAACATACCAGAATACCCAAGGTCCATGACTTACTCAGTTGGAAGATGCCCGATTTCTAATATATTTAGAGTGCGGTAATCTTTCAAAGCTAAAGTAAAGGACTGCAGATTAAATACTACATTATATTTGTATTTATGAAAGTTAGTGTTTTCATAACATTCTTTTGCCTCCAAACAATCAAGAAAGCGTATATGGTCTCTAAGAATAGTTACATCTTGATGTCCTGGATGATGAGTATCCTGGGTCTATGTCAAATTCTTCTCCTAGATAATCTGCTCTGCTTTTGAGGTAAGCTCTCAAGATCATGATTTTTGGTGCTAGCCTTCATCATGGCTGTCTGCCCTTTGCTTCTGAAAAAGTGATAGAAACTGAGCATGTCTCCCGATGTGAACATATCATTATGCATATGACCTGTACCTACTTTAGGCCTGAGTCTGTTCCAGGATTTCCTTGGATATTGTCCATGCTATGTATTATGGCATTGATAATTTGAACCTGCTGGTTTGGAGGACACTATGAAGATTGATAATACTTTTTTTTGGTGATTAATAAGAGATGGTTCCAAATTAAACAACAATCACAAGTAAAAAGTGACAGGACATGGGGTTCCAAATATGTGCATGAGACTGACTACCTACCACTACAGGTATATCCTTTTAGTATGAGGGCAAGCTAGGAGTATTATGTTGTATTTGTGAGAGAAGAATGTCAGATCCATGTAAATATTAAGCTTTTAAAAGGTGCAAGTTTGGTGGATATTTTGTTGAAACCAGTTTGTAGTAACTATATTATTGGGTTGCTTCTTGATATGATAACTTTATTTTTGCTTCAGTTTAAGATTCCGTTCTTCTTGCATATCTAGAATAAAGCTGCACAATTATCTAGTTATTGCATATCTAGAATAAAGCTGCACAATCATCTAGCTTGCCAATCTAATTTTGAATTGGGCATTTTTTTTGCTGCTTAACAAGTAAAAGCATAATGTGTTACATAGATGATTCAAAGGCGTCTGCTTTGTAGAACCTCATCATGTCCATTTTGTGGTCTTCAATTACAATTTCGCTATACTGATGCTTGTTTTCTTTTGCAGATGCTAAAAAACAGATTCAATCACTTGCTTCTCAAGTAGTTACAGCACATGTAGCATCTAGACTACAGTCGGCTCTGAATTTTGTGTAGTAGACCCAATGGCAGTCCTTGTGCCTCTCACAGTGGAGAATGTGGTAGCCTTTTGAACTTTCTGCAAGACCTAGGAGAGTTTTTGTGTGCTTATTATGGGCGTTCTATTTTGCTGATGATGTGAAGGCCTACACATTCATTAGAGAATCCATTGATGTCTACCATCATTGATTTTTCCACTTATTGATTACTATTCTTTGCGTCAAAATAGTCTCTCTCTCTCTCAACTCACAATATTGCTATTTTTCATATCTAAACCCTAAAAAAACCCTAAATCCAAAATAATCTTCTCTCTTGGCTGTCACGACTCGTCGTCCTCCTAGCAGCACCCTCTCTCTCTACCCCTCCTCTCTCCTATCACTCATCATCTCCTCCCTCTCACTAACCTGCTGGTCATCGCTCCCTCTCACTAACCTGCTCGTCCTCATCCTCTCCCTCTACCCCCGTCGCTCCTCACTCACCATTTTCCAGACATTTCTAAAATCACGTGTTATCTCTCAAAAATGAACCTGTGCCTTTCAATCCCACTTCAATTGCCCTTCAACTGCCTATCAAATACGTTCTAGGGCAAACGTGGCCCAATCAAAACGCAAGAAACACGTTTTCTCCATCACTGCTGACATTCTCTCCCTCTCTCTCTCTCTCTCTCTCTCTCTCTCTCTCTCTCTTCCTAGCTCCCTCTCATATGCTCTTCATAACTAACATGTTGAGATCCAAGTCTAGCATTGAACCAAATATCTAACGACTCATAAGCTAGTAAATATCTTCACAAGTTCTTGGTACACATGAGTGGACCATAACATGTGGCACTAGATGAAGCAAGTGAATCCCTTGCAAAATATCTCTGCCATCAAGGAAAACAATTCCGCAGGGATTATGAATCCATAAATAGCCAACAAATTAATCTGCATGATGCAAATTCGTTTTTGGGCTGCTATCATCATGCTCTTTGATTTCTGTATAAGGGAAGTAGACAATAAAAATAGTTTGTTGTTATGTTGTTCATCAAATGCAAGAAGGTGAACTCCTTAAAATATGCTATAAAGTATCAATGCTCTTACAATTCTCCATATGAAATTTTAGTAAGCATAGAGAGCATATTTAGATTGACCAATAAATGCTTGATCTTGATAAAGATCTACTTCTAGTCCTAAGATGTAGTGAAGCTCACCTAGATCTTGCATTTTGAATTCACTACCTAAAGCACTTTTTGTCTCATCGACAAATTTCATGCAATTTTCACACAAGATGATATTATCTGCATATATGATGAGAATAACAAGATTGCTATTTACAAACTTTATGTACAAAGATGGATAAGAGGCACTTAGATTGAATCCAAGTGATAAGAGATTTTAATTGAGCCTTGCATACCAAGACCTTGGGGCTTGCTTGATCCCATAAAGGCTTTTGAATAAGAGACATATTTTAGATTCATCACCATCTTGAATAAAGCCCTCGGGTTGCTCACTATAGATTTCTTCCTCAAGGTAGCCATTGAGGAAGGCATTAGAGACATCAAGTTGGAACATCCTCCACTTGAAATAGCATGCAATAGAGATGGTAATTCTTATAGTGACCATCTTGGCCACCGATGCAAAGGTGTCATTAAAATCAAGACCATGGATTTGAGCATATCATTTTGCACAGTCTTTCCTTGAACTTGTTGATAGATCCATCATTGTTGTACTTTAAACACCCATTTGCATCCAATAACATGCTTGTTGATGTTTGCAGATTTTCATCAGTCATACATCGATTCTCTGTTCATTTCATATAAGTTGGTGTTTGCTTATCTTTGCTTACTGTCTATCACTAGATTTCAAATATTTCTTGGTAAATGTATCTGGATTCAACGAGCCCTCAGACAGTAAGAGACGGTTGGGTGTATTATAGTGGTGTTATCCTGCTTGTCAGAGGATGCTCTAGTTCGTTCACTTCTTGAAAGCACCTACAGTGATTGGAACATGCAAGCCATAACATTCATCAACAGATCAGCGTGAAACATGGATGAATACTACACAAATATTACTTCAATCTACAGTAAAATCGACTGGAAACAATGGTGAAACTCAAAATTAATCTAAACATCAAGAACATAAAAAAATGGAATGTAAAAGGGTTTGCAAGACTTACACCACAGACCAAATCAAGATGAATTACCACAATGCTGATCCTACATTAATCCACATGCATAAACAAGAAACTAGAAATCAGATTACTCCACAACTCATTAAGAGAACCGATCATGATAGCTTCACTCAAGACACTAGCATGATCAAGGAGCTAGAGAGAAGGCTCAAAACTCGTGGAGGATCTTTCTCATTTAAACAAGAGCAAGAGCATTACAACCAAAACCTCTCTCACAAGAGAGAGGGGCTCTTAAATAAATCAAGAGGTTGTCCATGTGGAGCCCAAGTGGCAATTCCACCAATTTACAAATTTCAAGTGGAATTAGCTCTTCCACTAGAGGTCACCATCAAAAGGTGGCTCACTCTAATTTATTTAAGAGGGGTCTACTTGCATTATTACATTGCCTAGAAATACTACTAGCTCCTACATGGTCATTCCTTCTCTTGGGATTCACCATGAGGCTCACATGATTTAAAACTGTATTCCTAGCTAGTACTTCTCGGCTCTCATGCTCGGTTCTCATCTTCATCCTTCCCTCTTCCTTCTGGGACCTCCTCGGAATCTAGGGTGAGAGGTGCTCTTTTATAACAACTCACTTCGGCATCTTGGTGATTCCATAGAATCAGCCAACATTACCCTCCCCTAATCTATTGTAAGACCCATTGCAACACATATTAGACAATGTCGCTTCCGCTTCTGCATTTGCATCTTTTCCTGGCACTCGGAAAAGCATAGATCCATATTCACTTGCGTAAAACCGAGCGCTTATTCACCGCAAAATTGTTTCTCAAAATAGGGACAACCCTGTACATCCCTGCTCGCTTGAGAACATTCTATGCGTCCTGCTCTTCTTGGCGCCTCGTTGTCACTTTCCTTACGCTCCTCTCCTTTCCTAGGGCCTCAAATATTTGGAACCGCAACCTTTGGCCAAGTTTAAGTGGTCCTTATTTTTTCTCTTCTCGTTTTTCCCCTTTTGATTTTTCTCAAACTTTCGTTCCCACATATCTCGTTGCACAATCATCTCTTCCATTTCCTCTCCATTCTCCTTTGAGCCAACTTTTGAGACCATACCAAGGGCCCTAGACGACGTATAAAGTCCGACGAGACGAGTTCATAAAACAACTTAGCTCTCTCAGTGCCGCATACAACCTTGTGGAGAATCCAATCCCTGGTCAACCTCCTAAGTTTATGTCGCCCTCACCGGACCACAATCCACTCGACTTACTTGATGTGAATGTTGATACTGGTGAGTTTGGTAACTCTCTGAATGTTCTACCCTCTACAAGAAGTTTCTCACCGCGACCCGTGGACTTTGATGATGGAGAAGCGGGCTCTTCAATGAGTGAGAAGGCCAGGAAAGAACACAAAGGCACCAAGACACTAGATGAATACTTGGCCGGGCCTTCACAAAAGCCAAGGGCAACACAACCAATTGAGCCTCAGCCCAAGATGGCCGATACCAGAGAATCCGAGAGATTCCAAAGGAAATACCCTCGAAGCATGAGGGATGGACGAGAGACCAAATATTCTACGAGATCAGAGATAATTGCGGCCCTCCAGCCGCAACCAGAGTAGAGGAACAAAGTTCTCAAAGACAATAGAAGATTACATGAATATCTAAAAGCGCATGCTTGGAAGAGGATTGATCCCTTCTATATGCCTCTCAAGAGAAGGAATCCATGGCCTGCAGATCGACCAAGAAACCAGAGTATCAATTGGCCAGTGATTTTAGGAATCACAAAAAGCTCGTCGTACGATGAGATCAGGCTGCAACTGTTGGATTTTGGTCACAAGTACAAGTCCAGCACCGATAGACGTGTACAGGATGCTGCAGACTATTGCCGATCCCTAACTTTCCTCATGAACGAAAATTGCTACTGGGATCGAGGTTTGGAACCAATTTGGATCAATCTCAACAAGGCCCTGCATTCAAAAGACGATCACTGTATGATGGCCCGACTCTACTATCAAGCTGCCTTCATGTCTTCACGGTATGTCGTGATGATTGAAGAGTGGCAGAAATTTGGATTCGTGTAGGCAATATGACTAGGTGGAGGGGCAGAAAAACTCCTAGAGACGGCTTTAGTTGCCTTTCCAACCAATTTTGAGCTTCCATCCAACTAATAGGTGGTCTCGTTGTAACCAGCAGCTCCGTCATCGCCCCTTGGTTTCTGATCGAAAATTTTCGTTTGGGCCTTGCACGCACGCAGTGTTCCAAAGTTGGTTCACTTTGTCCAAGGCTTGTTGCAGGGCCTTGTCACTTCTTCCAATTGTTTTTGGGACTCGAGAATGACCTTTTCTTGCCTTGCCGTAGGTCACTCAAAGTTCAACTTATCTGCCTCTCTTGTTCGGATCAGGCTCACATATGTTTCCATCATAATTGTCGTGGCTTGAGGGGGCTGCACCTTGATGTCTTCCGGCTTTACAGGAGGCGTGTCAACTATCATTGCATTAGACGAACCATCTCGAGCTTGGTCGATCTGGTCTATCTGTTGCTTAAGTTGTTTTTGCATTTTGTTTAGCGCATCGGCTTGCCTGGCCATAGTGGCTTGTAGCTCCATAAATGTAATCTTTTTCTCCTCAGACTCATTTTTTTTTTCTTTCTAACTACTTCTGCTGCTCTATTATGACTTGTTCTTGCTGCTTGATCTTGTCTCCCAAATCTCTGTGTTGACTCACCAACCAGTGTAGCTGGTAGCTGGTTTCGGCTAGGCTGGTCATGGCTTTCTTAGTCGCATCTGGAAGTTCGTCCGGGTTAGAAAGGATGGGGTAATGATCGATGGAGTGACCAATTGGCGATAGGCCGAAGAAGGGGATCCGAGAGGGTAGAGGTGGTGGTGGCAATGACAGAGGAATGGAGACGGTGGTGGTGGAAGCAGGAGTAATGGGTGGATCAGAAGGTTGAGTGGGGATGGCATTGATACCTGGTGAGGACTGGCTTCCCCCAAGCTGCTCTGTTTCCTTCACGTCGGTGTCATCTTCTCCTTGGATCAAAGCTTCAACAATAGAGTACGCTTCAACAATAATATGGACTGGCATTGATTTCTCTGGACCTTTTGCTGCCTCAGTAGCCGTGTCTTTGGGAATGTCCTCCCCATCTCCCCCCCCCCCAAAAAAAAAAAAAAAAAAAGTGTGGCTTGGAATAGGGGTTGTGTGGTTGCTTCAAGGAACTTCGATAACTGGATGGTGTTGTCTGTGGTGGTGTTGGCGTATTGTCGAGTAGTGGGGTAGTCACCACTAAGTCTGGTGCAACCATTTGGGAATCCACTGATGTCGTGTCTTTAGCTAGTGAGGTGGCTGCGACATCTTCGTCACGTGGTGGCGAGGAGTGTTGGTGTGATGCCATATGAGTGGATGATCCTATGTTTTGGGGGTCATTCATGTCTGAGTCTGTGGGATCAGGTGAGGCATGGTGTGACATTTGCATATTTGGCCTTGCTCGTGGTTTGGCTAGAGCAGGAACCTTCATTAGAGATGTTGATGAAGTGGCCGCCTTGCGCGGTTGAAGCTTTGCTTGGCCTATCTTGACATGTTTCCATACTGGGCCCTTAGAAGCCTTGTAAGAGACTGGGTTTCTGGATTAGCAGGTATGGCGAAGGCCTTCTTAGCTAGCTGCAAGCTATCTCGGATGTACGAACAGTGACTGAGTTGCTACAAGGTGATATCTGTTAGAAGGTATCCCAGGTAGGTGATGGGCTACTTGCTTCTGATACATTCATGAGGGCAAGTGGAGGCAAATTGTGCCCAATCATAGAGGTTCTGGCTGTGCAATCGGGAATCAGCCATCATGAGAAACAACGTCATGGGGATATGACGAATTCAAAAGCGATGATGTTGCGTATACCGGGTGATATAAGCACAAGCAACAGCCAGCTCTTTATTGTTTATGGCGTCGATGAGGTAGCCGTCTTTGTTCTTCCATTTGTCAACTGAGAAACTTGAAGTAGACTGTTTGTTCGATTTTGTGCAAAATTTGACTAACAATGTTTGGCCCTCAAGGGAAACCAAATGTATCGCGGAAGCGGAAAACATTGTTTGGTTTTGCGAAGGTGAAACTGTTTCTTTTTTCGTTTTCATTTTCATCTTCGTATTCGCGAACGATTTTGTGTCTTTGAATTTTCTTTTGCGCGGAAGCTTTTACAGGATCCTAGACACACGACTAGATATCACTAAACACATTCTATTCTAGCAATCAAGACAGACTACACAAGACAAGGAGATGCATGAAAATAGAGCGATTGTATTATTAATATTAATATTTAATTTTAGAGAGAGATTGTCACTGTCTCGCTCGTTGGCGGAATGACACTCTGCTCTTTCGCTGTGTTCTGCTCGTAGGCAGACTTTCATGCACACTTTATTGTTTCTAGTATTTTTCTTTTCTGCTCTACTTGCTACCTCTTTCTCTCTCTCTCTCTCTCTGTCTCTTACAAAAAATTCTGTCTATTCATATTTCACATTTATGATCCAGAAAGGATAGTTTACACCTCAACAGTGTGGAGTTTACAAGATGGCTAAACGTAGAAATCACAAGACTAGTTAACGCTAATCAACTAACCAGTTAGTCTCCGTCGTTGTCTCTTGTTTCACCTGGGCATGAAGAGTTGAATTGGAGTTGTGAATCCACCTCTCAAGCTATCTAGACTTATTCAAGCCACCTCACTATGTCTAATTGTGCCACCTAGTCTTTTCATGCATTAAATGTGGCATGTAAAGTACAAATGGCAACTCCTATGGTAGCTCGAGTTTCTACTTCTATCTACCTTGAATATTTTATTAGGTCTTTACTAAGCCAAAAGAGCTCAATTCATCTTTGGCATTTTTAGGACTCATACTCACAACATTGGATAGATTTTTCAATATTTTGACACTCCTCCTAAAAATGTATCTAATGTGGATCAAGCATTGATCTTGAGATAAGACCAAGATTAGACCTATGCTTTGAGAAGGCACTTTTGCAAAGTGGCTTTGTGAGGAGATCAGCAATACACGAAGATGTGTCGACATGTTCTAAGTTGATTTCACCTCCAATGAGCTTTTCCCTTACAAAATGGTGTGCCACTTCTATATGCTTGCTTCTTGCATGAAAAATAGGATTGTTTGAAAGAGCTTGTCCCGATATGTTGTCACATTTGATCAAGAGAAGATCATCCTCTTTGATGCACTTTAGCTCCATGATTAACCTCTTGATCCAAAGCACCTCTTTAGTTGTTGTAGTGAGTGCTTTGTACTCGGCCTCATAAGATGATAGAGATATGGTATCTTGCTTCTTTGAAAGCCAAGACACAAGATTGCCTCCAAGAAAGATAGTATATGCATTAATGGACTTTTGATCCATTTTATCACTTGCAAAATCGGAATCCGAATAGCCAACAATGGTTAGATCTTCATTCTTGTACAATAAACCATAATATTGAGTAGAAGATACATATCTTAAAACTCTCTTGGCCATCTTCCAATGTTGGATCTTGGGATCTTGCATAAATTGACTCAAATTGTGCACACAATAGCTCAAATCGGGTCTAGTGATAGTAAGCCAAATTAAAGAGCCTATAAGACTCCTATAAAGTGTGATGTCCTCGAAGGATCTTTCATCACCTTTAATAGGATCTTTTACATGTTGCTCCATGGGAGTATCTATGCCTTTACAATTTTGCATATTGAATTTTCTCAACATAGAAAAGACATATCTAGATTGACAAATAAAAGCATACTCTTCATGAAAATCAATCTCAAGGCCTAAAATGTAATTAATCTCTCCTAGATCTTGTTCAATTCTCTTTCTAATGCATCTTTAATTCTTGAACTAGCATCAAACAACTTCCAATAAGAATAATGTCATCTACATAGATTAGAAGAATGACAATATTACTACCATCAAACTTTAAGTACATAGAAGGATCATAGTCACTAAGCACAAATCCTAATGAAAGTAGAAAGTTGTTGAGTCTTGAATACCATGATCTAGGTGCTTGCTTCAAGCCATAAAGACTTCTAAATAGCAAACACACCTTAGATTTATCCTTGATAAATCCTTGAGGCTGTTCCATGTATATCTCCTCCTCAAGATAGCCATTCAAAAAAGCATTGGAGACATCAAGTTGAAACAGTTTTCACTTAAAAATTAAGGCAATAGAGATTATGATTCTTATTGTCACCATCTTTGCTACAGGAGCAAAGGTTTCTTTATAGTCAAGGCCATATATTTGTGCAAAGCCTTTAGCACATAATCTTGCCTTGTACTTGTTGATGGAGCCATCATGATTGTACTTGATCTTGAACACCCACTTGCATCTTTGTCATCATAAGTGAGCCTCTTAGGCTCGGATCTCTCCCTCATGGATTTCTAGGAGTGAAAATACGAGGACTACCATCTTCAAATCTCGACTCCTCCATATGTTGATTGTCTTCAATAACAAAAGGTGATAGATTTTGAGGTTGCTTGATCTCGGCCCCTCCAAGATTGGACTTTTCTTCTTCATAAAAAACTACATCTCTACTATCAATTACTTTAGAAGTAGAGAGCATGTAGATTCGATAGGCTTTCTTGTTGGATGAATATCCAACCATTACTCCTTTGCTTGCACAAGGATCATCCTTCTTTCTCGTTTCCAAGGGAATATGGACAAAGCATATGCATCCAAATACTCTAAGGTGATCAACCTTAGGTTTCTTCAAATAAAGTGCTTCATATGCTGACTTTCCTCCAAGTGCAACATGAGGGAGTCGATTGCAAAGATAGTTTGAACAATTGATGGCCTCACCCCAAAAGTCTTTTGGCAAGGATGTCTCAATTCTAATGGTTTTGGCACATTCACACTATGTTCCGTTCTTTCTTTCAGCCACCCCATTTTGAGATGGTGTATATGCACAAGAAAACTCCCTTTTAATGCCTTCAAGCTCACAATAATCATGAAATTTACTGAAAGTGTACTCACCACCTCCATCACTTCTAAGAATCTTGATTTTTATGAAAATTGCTTTTCAACTAGAGCTTTAAACTTTAGGAAATAGTCAAACACCATAGACTTTGAAGCTAGAAGATATACCCAAGTAAATCTAGTGAAATCATCAATGAAAGTTACAAAGCAAGTAGCACCACCCTTGTTCTTTGAAGATGAGAAGTGCACATCCGAGTGTATGAGCTCCAATGGATGTGTAGTCTTGATAGATGACTTTGAAAAAGGCTTCTTATGAGACTTAGATATGGCACAAGCCTCACATGACTTGAAATTCTTGGAGATAAGGTTAGGCAAGCCAATAGCTTTGACTTTCTTGACCATGGATACCATAGAATTATAGTTAGGATGCCCCAACCTTCTATGCCATAGTTCCTCTAAAGGCATATGAGAAGTAAAAGCACTATCACAAGAGTTAGCATACTCTTTGGGATCAAGCATGTAGATTCCACCATATCTAGACCCAAATGCAAAGATCTCATCATGCTTCTTGATTGTACATGTATTAACATTGAAATTCACATCTAGTCCACTATCAAACAATTGCCCAACACTAATAAGATTTTTTGTTAATTTAGGAACAAAAAGTACTTTAGACAGAGAAAGAACTTTTGATGAAGAAAGCTTTAAGGAAATGGTCCCTATGCCTTCAATAGCACACTCATGATCATTTGTTGTGTAGATGGACTTCTTGGCTCCTTCATAAGGTGATATAGATGAAAAAGAATCCTTGGAGCTACACATATGTGAGGAAGCTCCACTGTCAATATACCACGAACCGTCCTTCTTGAAAGGTGATGAAGAAAAACTCGAGACCATAAGAGATCCCTCTCCATCACTTGCATGAGCATCTTCCTTCTCTTCATTAGAAATTTTGGCTTGCTTGAATTGACTCTTCTTTTTGAAGCAATTGGTGGCATAATGCCCCTTCTTGCCACACAAAAAACACTTGATGTTTTTCTTTTTCTTCTTGGATGTGGAAGCTTGAGAGGACTCATCCTCTTCTCCTTTCTCCTTGGAAATAAGATTGTTCTTGCTTGAAGAGGATTGGTGTTGATTCTTACTTCTTGTCTTGTGCTTGTCTTTGGTAAAGAGAGCTTTACCATCAATGTTGAGAGATAATCTCTCCATTTTCAAGAGTTTATACTCTTGTCTTGATTCTTCAGAAATGAGCACACTTTGGAGTGCTTCCAAACTTGGTAGCTCCTCCTTAATGGCATAACTATGAACAAGGTTGTCATATTCCTCCTTTAACCCATTAAGTGTGACTTGAACAAGTTCATTTTGGTTGATGGAGTCTCCTATGCATGACAATTCTCTATGGAGGTCTTTAACTCTCATTACATAAGTTGAAGCACATTCATCACTTCTCTGTACACTTTGAAAAATTTGGTTTCTTAGTGTTAGAAGTCTAGAAGTATTCTGCCTCATAGATGGACTTGAGATATCCCAAGCATCTTTGGCATTAGTACAGGCACCAATTTCTCTTAAAATGTCATTTGAGACATTCATCTTAATACAATGCAGAGCCATCCTAGCTCTCTTTTTGTACTTTGGAATTTCTTGAGGAATTTGTGGTTCTTCTTCAATGCCAAGTACAATATCCATCACATCTTGTAGTATTAAGACAGATTCCATTCTAACCTTCCAAATTGAGTAATTGGAGGTTGACAATCTTTCACTTGCTTCTAATAGAAAGACACCCATTGAAGTCATAAAGAATGATGGAAATAAAAAAAGATGGATGAAAAAATTGCTTATCTTCTCACTATAGGAACCAATCAAGGGCAAAAAACCAAATCCTATATAAGACAAAGCAAAAAACTGTGAGATAGATCTCACTAGCTTGACAATCTCTCTAAAACAAGATTTGAATCATAAAAAAAGATGAAGTATGGAAAAAGTTATGGTTCTTTGAATTTCACACGTGTGAAATACTCCAAAAATGTCAAATTGACTCAAATACAATCTATTTGTATGAAACAATTTGCCTAGAACCTATAAATTTTGTCTAAATCACATAAAGATGAGATTGTTCAACTTCTGGATGATTTTTTGTGATCATTCAAGCAATAAATGACATGTACACACGATTTGCCATAGGTCTAGGCGCCCTACCTTTGACTCTTTAAAAGCTTATAACTTTTGATTGGCTTATCCAACTGTCATGATTCAAATTGCATCAGATTCTACCATTTTTAGCTTTCTAGTGGGCTAATTTGCATGAAATTTTGATCTAAGGTGAGAGAGAATTACCAAACTGAAAATGGGCGGATTTCACACATGCCAGCACCTGAAATTCCGTACATTACCTGATCTGGACCATTCAAAGTGGTGAAGCCCTAAATCACCAGAAAAGTGCAAACTAGCTAGAAAGTAGAATCTCGACAATTCCTATCTTGAAATCTGATCAAATCTACAAACTTTTTGATTAGATTTGCTTGTAAAACTTAGGTAGGCTCTGATACCATGCTGAATTCACACGTGTGGGATGCCCTACACATGTACTTTTGATCTCCTAAGCCCAATAATACCATAAAGATCAGACTAGCATTGGTTGTCAATAGGAAAGCTGATCATACAAGAAATATTATTGTGTTACAAGGAAGACCTATCAACAAAACATAAGACTAAGCATAATAAATGCCTCAACTCGGCTAGAGAGAGAGCCAAAAGAGCTTAATTCATCTTTGGCATTTTTAGGACCCCTACTCACAACATTAGATAGATGACACAAGATGGGTATAACTACAGTTGTGGGCTGCCATCACTGAGCCAGATGTGTATAACTGCAGTTGGGCACACCTTATCCAAGAAGAGATTTCCAAGAATTTATTATCCCCATAGAAGTAGATGGCCGTTGAACCTCTCCTTATGTAGTTGGCAATAAGTCAAGCAGAACGCCTCATTGATTTCTCAGCAGCTTTCCTAGTAGAACCCACTATTGAGGCCACATTCTCCAAGGCAAAGCCCAAGAAGAAGTCCAAGTATGAAGATAAGGACTGACAACAAGCAGTCCAATGCCTCGCAATCCAGTCCGTGGTACAAGCCAGACCCAGCTTGCCTACCTGTGATTTTGTGGCGTAGCTAGAGACAATGCTAGTGAATGGGACAACCCCACAACCAACACCACCTATTATCATGACTAGGTCTCCATGGAAGAGCAGCCAGATACATGATTTACTTAAAAGAAAGCCATCCTTTAAGCTTCCCCCTCTGCCGCAGATTCTAAAGGAAATAAGCTCGCCACCAAGAGACCCAACAGAAGGGGGAAAGAACAACCAACTACAGTGGCAATGGACACCAATAAAGGGGGCCAAGAAACTCAAAGGGAGGAGATAATCATCATTGATCAGAGATACAGGTCGCCACAACACACATACATGGCGTACCTTGATGGAGCCCACCCCCTAGATGTGTACGACAAAGGGGCCTCCAGTGACACCACAAACCAAGAGCCACCAACTAGGCCAAATCCTACTCAGGCCACTTCATCTGCAGACATTGACAAAGTGCTAGATTTCTGCAAGGCCTCGAAAGAGGTTGATATCCCAATGACCAGTGCTCTTTCTCACGCCCACGGCCTCCTCTGATGCAAAAATCGATGCATGAAAGAAAACAATTTGGATGGATTTCAGATATGATTGTTGGTCATTGCCAGGTGTATCATTCCTCCAGTCCTCCAAAATGTAGATAGACACTGCTGATCTATGTTTTAGATTAACACAACATTCAACAAAATTCAAACCAAGGTGCGAAATTAAATGAACAAGTGAATCAGACACACGAATAGCAACAGACTAATTTACATTCAAGATCAGACAAGGTAAGGGTGATATGTGCACAACGGCTACAAAATCATCTATTGATTTTTTTGATTATTCAAGAACTGCATGCAGATCCACGCAGTGCGTTGGCATGAGAGAAATACAGTTTTCTCACGAATTCATGTCTTGCTTAGTAGCGAACTTGTGGATCTACAGATCCTATGCAGAATTATCTCGCACATAGGCAAACTCGTATTCTGTATTTTCGTCTTCTTGCTTACTAGCATTAGACTTCTTCATCATATATTATGCATCAACCAGAAAGTATATAGTCGCGTCATGTAACTTTTAGATTGGAGTGATTAAACATCTACAACTAATCACGAATCACAAGAGTGGCAGATTAGCCATGACCTAGAGTGTATCTACTGATGTCATGATATCAGATCAGATATCTATACTTCTTGGTACTTGCATAATCTTGATGGTCCTTTTTTGGAGTGGGACATGATCCATCACGGTTTTGGACAGGTATGAGTAGCCCTAAACCTATCCCTAATGCTAATTTTGGTGGATCTTTCATCCCTACCAAGTTAGGGTTGGAATCTTGGAGATCCCTCAACAATGCAAAAATTACCAAAAATAGCTCCTATTTTTTCTCCCTTGTATCTAAGCATAATTTGGACTCATTCCAAAGGTTCTAACACTTAGGTCTACTTGAGAACATCCTTATGAATGGAATCCTATGCTATTTGGCACGTGTGACAAGCCACATCATGACCATCTAACTATTTACAAGTCATATGACCAAAACTAGTCAAGCTAGAATTGTGAATTTTTAACACTCCTCCTCACTATCTAGCTTGGTTCAATCATTGCTTTACTAATCACTCCAAGTGATGATCTGAACTTCATAAAAGGTGTCTTTTGAAGTGGTTTAGTGAGTAGATCAGCTACACACTCATTGCTTGGAACATGCTCCAAAGCAATCTCCTTGGCTTGCACCATTTCTCTCACAAAGTGATGGCATATCTCAATGTGCTTAGATCTTGCATGGAAGATTGGGTTAGATGCAAGGTGTTGGGCTGATATATTGTCATTGTAGATGATTGGTGCCTCCTCTGAATCCATGATCTTTAGTTTCACCAATAATCTCTTGATCCAAAGTACCTCCTTTGTAGTGGTTGTCAAAGCTTTGTACTCGGCCTCGGTTGAAGATAGAGATATAGTTTCTTGCTTTTTTGAAAGCCATGAAACCACACCTTCTCCTATGAAAGTTGAATAGGCACTTGTTGATTTCCTATCCCTCTTGTCCCCTGCAAAATCTGAATCACTAAATGCATGAAGGTTAATTACATCTCCTCTATGTAGAATCCCAAAATCCAATGTACCCGAGATGTATCTTAGAATCCTCTTAGCCTTTTTCCAATGGATATTCAATGGCTTTTGCATGGATTGGCTCAACCTACATACACTAAAGCTAAGATCTGGTCTAGTTATAGTGATCCACATTAAGGAACCTATAAGTTGCCTAAACAAAGTGATGTCCATGAAGGATCTTTCATCATCTTCATTTGGCACTTTTACATCTTGCTCCATTGGTGTGTCAACACTTTTGCATACTTCCATCTTAAACTTCTTCAAAAGACTTTGAGCATAGTTTACTTGACTTATAAAGATAAAATCAGACCCTCTAAGTACTTCTATGCCTAAGATGAAGTGAAGACACCCTAGATCTACCATCTTGAACTCTAAGGATAGATCTATCTTGATTTTTTCAATACCATCAACACTATTTTCACTAATGATGATGTCATCTACATAAATGAGTAAAAGTACAATACCAACATCATCAAACTTAATGTAAAGAGTGGGATCATATTCACTTTGAACAAAAGAAAGTGAAATAAGATAGCATGTAGTCTTGAATTCCAAGATCTCGAGGCTTGCTTCAAGCCATAGATGCTTCTTTGGAGATGGCATACTTTGTTCTCCATTCCATGCTTGATGAACCCTTGTGGCTGCTCCATATTGATATCCTCTTCCAAAAAACAATTCAAGAAAGCATTAGAGACATCCATTTGACATAGAATCCATCCAAAATGTGATGCAAGTGCAATGATTAGTCTTATTGTGACCATCTTGGCCACGGGTGCAAAAGTTTCCTCATAGTCTATCCCTCTCTCTTGAGCATAACCTTTTGCAACTAATCTTGCTTTATGTTTGTTAACACTCCCATTTGAATTCAACTTAAGCTTGAAGACCCACTTGCATCCTATTACATTCCTTTGAGGTCTCTCAACAAGCAACCAAGTTTCATTCTCAATCAAGGCATCATACTCATCCAACATAGCTTTATACCATTCTTTGGAGTTCAATGCATCTTCAACATTAGACGGTTCTTCAAAACTAGATAAAGCATAAGAAGTGGATGAGATACCCTCAACTTGCTGTCCTTTGCCTTGATATGTGAGCCTTGATGGCTCCACTTTTGCCCTTGAAGATCTCCTTTGTGTGATAGGTGGGTTTGGTGCTTGCTCCTCCATGAGCTCCTCCTCAAAACCAAGATCTTGCTCCTCGGCCATCTTCTTCTTGATTGTTGGAGCACTTGAGACTTCTTCAAGCATATGCATATGATGTTCATCAAAGATGACATCCCTTGAAACAACAAATTTGTTCAAGGATGAGAGATAGACTTTGTAGCCCTTGCTTGAGCTTGCATATCCAAGCATGATCCCTCTTGTGGAAGATGGATCCTCCTTGGTTCTTGTTTCCAATGGCACATGCACATAACATATACACCCAAAAACTTTCAAGTGATTAAGATTGGGTTTCTTTCCATACAACATCTCATAAGGAGTTTTGCCTTCAATTGCTTTGCAAGACACCCTATTCATCAAGTAGTTTTCACATACAAGAGACTCACCCCAAAAGGATTTGGGCAAACAAGCATCTAATCTTAAAGCCTTAGAACATTCACATAATGTTCTATTCCTTCTTTCAGCAACTCCATTTTGTTGAGGAGTGTAAGGACAAGAAGTCTCTTTCTTGATCCCTTCCTCCTCACAAAAGGCCTTGAACTCATTGGAGATGAATTCTCCACCATTGTCACTTCTAAGAATCTTGATGCCATGATTATGATGCTTTTCCACAAACAACTTGAACTTTACAAAAGTATCAAATACTTGAGACTTGAAGGAAAGTAAGAACACCCAACAATATCTTGAGTAGTCATCAATGAAGGTTAAAAACATGGATGAACCTCCATTAGATTTGGTGCTAGCAATGTGCACATCCGAGTGTATGAGTTCAAGAGGATGATATGACTTTGTGATGGAGTTAGGAAACACCTTCTTATGTGCCTTGGATAAGGCACAAGCTTCACAAACCTTGTCTTCCTTCCCAATAGACCTTGGTAGGCCTAAAGCATACTCCTCCTTGATCATAGCCTCCATGGAACCCGAGTTGACATGTCCAAGTCTTTTGTGCCATAAAGTAAAGGTAGATATCTTGCTCTTCTCGGCCAACATGACAACATTAGTATCCACAAATGCATCCAGCTTATAAAGTTTGCCAAGTCTAGTGCCCTTAGCCACTATCTTACCCTTCTTCTTGATGAAACATTCATTTGAAGCAAAGTCAACATTGAAACCATTGTCTACCATTTGGCCAACACTTAGTAGATTCTTTGTTATTGTAGGAATGTACAAAACACCTTCTATGTTGATCTTTTTGGAAGATCCTAAGCAAAGGGGAATGCTACCAACTCCTTCAATCTTACAAGCTTCATCATTTGCTGTATAGATAGACTTTATAGGTCCATCATAAGATAAGAGAGAAGAGAAAAACTCCCTTTTACTAGTCATGTGTGAACTAGCACCCGAGTCAATCCACCAAGGATCTTCTCCTTTGAAGCTTGTTGAAGAAAATATGGACATCATGAGAGAGTCCTCATGTGAACTCTCCTCCTCCTCCTCCTCTTTGCTCATGTTGGCTTGGCTTTGATCTTGCTTCCTCTTGAAGCATTCCGAGGCATAATGCCCCATGTTGCTACAATAGTAGCACTTCACCTTTGATTTGTCCTTCTTGACTTTGGTGGTTGATGGAGATGCCTTTGGGAGTCCTTCTTGATCCTCAAGCTTTGTAGACTTCTTGAATGTTGATCCTTTGCCTTTGGACTTGCCTTTGCCTTTGGTGAAGAGAGCTTGGTCATCTCCACCTTGGATGGAAAGCCTATCCATCCTCTCTTGCATTTGGCTCCTTCTTGATTCCTCGGCCATGAGTGTGCCTTGGAGTTCTTCAAGTATGGGTAGCTTACCCATAATTGCATATCCCTGAACCAAATTGTCAAATTCAAAGCTTAGTCCATTCAATATGAGTTGAACAAGCTCTTCATCCTTGATAGGGTCACCTATAAAGGCTAGCTCTTTGTTCAATTCTTTTACTCTTAGGACAAAAGTATGTGCACTCTCTCCTTTCTTTTCATAGCTTCTATAGATTTGATTCTTCAAAGCTAACATTCTAGTTTGGTTCTTGGATTCATAGACCTTTTGCAAAGTCTCCCAAGCATCTTGAGCTGAAGTGCAATCTCCTACCTCTCTTAAGAGTTCATTTGCAACATTCATTTTTATGCAATGTAGTGCAACATTGCACCTCTTGATGTATTTGGCTTTTTCTTGAGGATGAATAGGTTCTCCCTCCTTACCATTTACAATTTCCATCAGATCTTGCATGATCATGATAGATTCCATTCTAACTTTCCATATGGAATAGTTAGTTTTGTTGAGCCTTTCATTAGTATCCAAAAGATATGCATTTATAGATGCCATCTAGTCTCCTAATCAAGGACTTGACACAAATGAATGTTTCTCAAGTGCTCCAACAATCAAGAAGAAGATGGCCGAGGAGCAAGATCTTGGTTTTGAGGAGGAGCTCATGGAGGAGCAAGCACCAAACCCACCTATCACACAAAGGAGATCTTCAAGGGAAAAAGTGGAGCCATCAAGGCTCACATATCAAGGCAAAGGACAGCAAGTTGAGGGTATCTCATCCACTTCTTATGCTTTATCTAGTTTTGAAGAACCGTCTAATGTTGAAGATGCATTGAACTCCAAAGAATGGTATAAAGCTATGTTGGATGAGTATGATGCCTTGATTGAGAATGAAACTTGGTTGCTTGTTGAGAGACCTCAAAGGAATGTAATAGGATGCAAGTGGGTCTTCAAGCTTAAGTTGAATTCAAATGGGAGTGTTAACAAACATAAAGCAAGATTAGTTGCAAAAGGTTATGCTCAAGAGAGAGGGATAGACTATGAGGAAACTTTTGCACCCGTGGCCAAGATGGTCACAATAAGACTAATCATTGCACTTGCATCACATTTTGGATGGATTCTATGTCAAATGGATGTCTCTAATGCTTTCTTGAATTGTTTTTTGGAAGAGGATATCAATATGGAGCAGCCACAAGGGTTCATCAAGCATGGAATGGAGAACAAAGTATGCCATCTCCAAAGAAGCATCTATGGCTTGAAGCAAGCCTCGAGATCTTGGAATTCAAGACTACATGCTATCTTATTTCACTTTCTTTTGTTCAAAGTGAATATGATCCCACTCTTTACATTAAGTTTGATGATGTTGGTATTGTACTTTTACTCATTTATGTAGATGACATCATCATTAGTGAAAATAGTGTTGATGGTATTGAAAAAATCAAGATAGATCTATCCTTAGAGTTCAAGATGGTAGATCTAGGGTGTCTTCACTTCATCTTAGGCATAGAAGTACTTAGAGGGTCTGATTTTATCTTTATAAGTCAAGTAAACTATGCTCAAAGTCTTTTGAAGAAGTTTAAGATGGAAGTATGCAAAAGTGTTGACACACCAATGGAGCAAGATGTAAAAGTGCCAAATGAAGATGATGAAAGATCCTTCATGGACATCACTTTGTTTAGGCAACTTATAGGTTCCTTAATGTGGATCACTATAACTAGACCAGATCTTAGCTTTAGTGTATGTAGGTTGATCCAATCCATGCAAAAGCCATTGAATATCCATTGGAAAAAGGCTAAGAGGATTCTAAGATACATCTCGGGTACATTGGATTTTGGGATTCTACATAGAGGAGATGTAATTAACCTTCATGCATTTAGTGATTCAGATTTTGCAGGGGACAAGAGGGATAGGAAATCAACAAGTGCCTATTCAACTTTCATAGGAGAAGGTGTGGTTTCATGGCTTTCAAAAAAGCAAGAAACTATATCTCTATCTTCAACCGAGGCCGAGTACAAAGCTTTGACAACCACTACAAAGGAGGTACTTTGGATCAAGAGATTATTGGTGAAACTAAAGATCATGGATTCAGAGGAGGCACCAATCATCTACAATGACAATATATCAGCCCAACACCTTGCATCTAACCCAATCTTCCATGCAAGATCTAAGCACATTGAGATATGCCATCACTTTGTGAGAGAAATGGTGCAAGCCAAGGAGATTGCTTTGGAGCATGTTCCAAGCAATGAGTGTGTAGCTGATCTACTTACTAAACCACTTCAAAAGACACCTTTTATGAAGTTCAGATCATCACTTGGAGTGATTAGTAAAGCAATGATTGAACCAAGCTAGATAGTGAGGAGGAGTGGTTAAAAATTCACAATTCTAGCTTGACTAGCTTTGGTCATATGACTTGTAAATAGTTAGATGGTCATGATGTGGCTTGTCACACGTGCCAAATAGCATAGGATTCCATTCATAAGGATGTTCTCAAGTAGGACCTAAGTGTTAGAACCTTTGGAATGAGTCAAATTATGCTTAGATACAAGGGAGAAAAAATAGGAGCTATTTTTTGGTAATTTTTGCATTGTTGATGGATCTCCAAGATTCCAACCCTAACTTGGTAGGGATGAAAGATCCACCAAAATTAGCATTAGGGATAGGTTTAGGGCTACTCATACCTGCCCAAAACCGTGATGGATCATGTATTATAGTTGATGATATCTCACCAAAATCAATCAAGCAATTTCATGTTTTTTCCTCTCATAATGGTGCAATTGCTCTCTATGTTCATAATTGTTTGAGTACTTGGTGATTACTAATGATATAGGATTGAATGTAGGTCTGGTGTACAGTACTCAGACTGTGTGGGAGGCCGTACGTTCACAAAGTGGTAAAGCCTTCTTCAAGGATTTGGGCCATTTAGTGAGGTTCAAGCATAGATTTTTGATGGATTTTGATGGTTCAACTTGTGCTAATCTTATGAAATCATAATCTATTGTTTCCCTCATCATTTCAAGTGTTTTAGGATCCTTATTTGCTGTAATTTTTACACTATTGATTTTATTGAAGGTCTACCTTATCCACTTCTTAGGGACCTGAAAAGATCAGTAATAGACTTCCTATAAAGATCTAAGAATGATCTCTAACAAAATCAAATCATAGAATACTAGAAACAATGCACTTGCTTGATTGAAGTAGACAATACTAGTAGAATTGCCCCTCTTTCTATAAAGAGCATTAAAGCTTCCAAATGATCTGATCAAGAGTGAATTTCAGCAACCTAATATACTTTCAAAATCACTTGTAAAAGATCTAAATGGAACTTAATGAGGATGCAACACAATCTACTATCCAATCACAAGCAAAAAATGATCAAAATTGATGAAAAATTGATCTAATTTGGTGCATAAGTCAAGCAATGGTTGGACTGAACCTAAATCACTTTAGGAGGTGCCTACTACACCTTAGAACAGCCTTGAAGCGTCCCCAAAACTCTGATATTCCCTCTCCTTGAATGCTAGAAAGCCTCCTCTATGAAAACACCTCCAAAACTCGCTTAGAAAATCGCTTAGAAATCAATGCTTGGAGCAAGCAAAACTTGCTATCTTGGTAATGTGAATTGAATTCAACTTTGCCTCTGGTTTTAGACACCTAAACACCTGCAAATTAAGTCACACAACACCAATCTCCAATGTATTTGACTCACTTTGAGTTCTAGAATCAATACTAGATGCTAAGATCCAATCTACACAAGATTTAGATCAAAAATTGTGATCAAATTGAATGAAAACCAAGGATTTAGCCCATTTCAACCTTTAGGCTCTGATACAATGTAAAAATTACAGCAAATAAGGATCCTAAAACACTTGAAATGATGAGGGAAAGAATAGATTATGATTTCATAAGATTAGCACAAGTTGAACCATCAAAATCCATCAAAAATCTATGCTTGAACCTCACAAATGGCCCAAATCCTTGAAGAAGGCTTCACACGTGTGAAAGTACGGCCTCCCACAGTCTGAGTACTGTACACCAGACCTACATTCAATCCTATAATCATTAGTAATCACAAGTACTCAAACAATCATGAACATAGAGAGCAATTGCACCATTATGAGAGAAAAAACATGAAATTGCTTGATTGATTTTGGTGAGATATCATCACCTATATATACATGATCCATCACGGTTTGGGCAGGTATGAGTAGCCCTAAACCTATCCCTAATGCTAATTTTGGTGGATCTTTCATCCCTACCAAGTTAGGGTTGGAATCTTGGAGATCCCTCAACAATGCAAAAATTACCAAAATAGCTCCTATTTTTCTCCCTTGTATCTAAGCATAATTTGGACTCATTCCAAAGGTTCTAAACACTTAGGTCTACTTGAGAACATCCTTATGAATGGAATCCTATGCTATTTGGCACGTGTGACAAGCCACATCATGACCATCTAACTATTTACAAGTCATATGACCAAAACTAGTCAAGCTAGAATTGTGAATTTTTAACACCTTCTAGGAGAGATCCTCCTGGGATAGCAATGCCTTTGTTTTTTGTCTACTCTGCTAGGTCCAAAACCATCTTGGTTTACAGGTAATGTAGCAGTAGGCTGCCTCTCGAATCTTTCGTCTTCAGATTCGTCACTTGAATGGGAAGCGACTCAAAAATCTTCTTTTCGTGTTCGTCTTCTGCTCCCTGTCACTGGTGGCAGATCATAGTACTGTCTTTCCAGAACTTCATAGTCGATAGGATCATCATTGGATATTGTCTTGCTCTCATCAAATCTGACATCTCTCACTGTTTTCACAGTGTTCGTGTCTAGCATGTAGACTCTGTAGTATGACGAATTGTTTGTCATAACCTACCAGAAATCCATGTTCAGCTTTCTCATCAAGCTTCTTTCGAAGCTTATCAGAAATATGTGCATAAGCTGCACAACCCAAGATTCTGATGTGAGACAGGTTGGGCTTTCTACCCCACCATAGCTCGTGTGGTGTCGTGTGAGGGACACCAGACTACCTGTCATGTTCTGGATGTATGCAGCTATGGCTACTGCTTCAACCACAGTATCCTTGGGGCCTTTGAGTAGGCCATCATGCACCTGACAGCTTCCATCAGGGTCCTATTCTTCCTTTCTGCAACACCGTTGTGCTGCGGGTGTAGGCTGCAGTCCTTCTATGAATGATGCCACGATCATTGCAGAAGTCAGTGAAGTGATTCGAGATGTATCACCACTTTGATCTGTCCTGATTTGCTTCACTTTGTTGCTTGTGCATCTTTCTGTCCAATTCACATACTCTACAAATTTATCAAGTGCTTTGATTTATTCTGAATGAAGTACACTTGGTGAATTTACTATAATCATCAATGAAGGTTATGTATATTTCGAGCCTCCTACTGAGATCACTTGAAAGGCCCACAAATGTCAGAATGCACTAACTCCAGAATCTTGGTCATTTTCGTAGAACAAATGGAGTGCGTGACATCTTACTCTTCAGACATGCATCACAGGTGGTCGAACTGGTTACATTCGAGATGCTGACCCCCTGTTATTGCTCCATGATGGCTTGCTTGATATAGTGCCATTGAGTTCATGTGGCATAGTCTCCTGTGCCACAGAGTGTCTGGCGAAT